>VOQJ01036064.1:0-18826 GCA_015052665.1 Apistogramma diplotaenia | reverse complement strand
AAAAAAAAAAAAAAAAAAAAAAAAAAAAAAAGAAAGAACTGGATTTCATTACTAAATCCACAAAATGCATTTCCAGCGAGGCATACGAGTCTTCGTTTATTTTATCCATCAAATCCACGAATCTCTTTAATAACAGATGCAGATGAAGGGGAGAAGATTAAAGAGCATTTGAGAGATAAATCAAAAAAAGAGGAATGTTTAAGCCTTGATCCAACTTGGCAAGGTGATCTTGTTGTATATACTGCGTGTGTTTCCACTTGCCAAATGATTTTCAATTTCCCCGGGTTCAAAGATCACAAAGTAAGATTTGAAACCAATTTACCAGTTTCCACCTGTTCTTTAAAAAAAAAAAGAAATAGGTCGGAAGCTCTGTACAAGCCAAATGAAAGTAATCTGAAATGCTTTATTGAAGCAGAACTATGCGGGCTAATTGGCAACTTTCAAAAGACTTGGAAAGCCTGCATTTTAATGAACACAGTAAAAAAAAACTAATTTGATGTTAATAAGTGATGAGGAAGCTGAAATCATGCCAAAATTAGTCAAATTTATTTGTAGCCTACACATCTCTGTTGAAAATTTAAGCATTGCAAGGTTGACTGCAATTACATTTATCACATTGTTAGAACAGAAGTCGAATGCAGCACTTGATTTTTTTTTTTAAACTGCTGGCAGCATAATTTGCAAGGATATAATCAAAGCTTCAATGGGAGAGTCAGTCAAAGTTCTACTTTTGTTGCGAGAAAGTGGGCTAATGAATAGAAACTCTAAGTGGAGTCAGCTACGATTAAAATGTTGTCAGGGATCATCAAAATATGCCTCGGAGGCTTCCTCCAGAGGAAGCGGGCTGCGACGTCTTCAGCACGTCGAAGAAAAGGGGGCCGGCTCCTCGTGCGCGGCAGCCGCTGTCAGACGCGCGCCCCATTCGTCACGGTGCCCAGGACGCAGATTAAAACAGATTACAGGGGCTTTAAAAGGAGAGCGGTGACAGACAAGAAGGAGGAAGAGCCACAACAAAGGTCACAGAAAGGATTTTATTCTGTACGTGAGATGCACATTAGCCTTTAGTGGTATATTTGAAATGTCAGTAAGACATAGCCTCCGGTGACATTTACCGTGATTATCTGTATATTTAGTGGCATATAATATCCATGAAATATTCCAAGGAACTGTGCATTTTGTGGAATAATGAATAACAGATGATAATGTGTGAAATTATTAGTTTTTAGGCAGCTGCGGGAGAAACACTACTTTAGCTCTTTCAGAGGCTTCCCGGCTGATTTTTGACGCTAACACGTACCTTTAACGCTAATCAGAAGGTCAGCTTTGCTTTAGCTTCAAAACAGGAGCGCCTGCGTGTAGCCTGATATGTAAAATGTGTGTACATCAGTTGTAGAAGTAGTAGTACACTTTTATTATACCATGCCTATACAGTAAGTGAAGGCAACTTCCACTTACCAAGAAAACTGCAAACATGAGGGGAGCAGTTCCCAATAGAGATAAGACCCGAGCGCAGACGTGTACCTCACTGTACACAGATAATGAGGAAAATGTATCTGGGAGTCAAGGCTGTTCAGGTAAAGCCAGTGCATTTGATTGCATGTGTGACGATTACCTTAAAGTTACAGATTTAACTCAGAGGAAACACTGGGGCTGCCTTAATTAGATCCCTGTGGCCATGTGTTTGAAGCGAGCGAGACAATGGAAACAGCAAGCGGAAAGAAAAACAGAACTCAGCATTTCCCGCTTACATTTTGTCTCAGCATTTAATAAGAGTCCCGTATGACCGTCGGAGGCCGTCCCATAACAGAAAGGTCATGTGCTGACCCTTTCTTCCTCCCCAGGAAGTACTGATTACACGGTGTAGAAATTGCTGATTGAATTGTTCTGTAAGGGGGAAAAAAACCCCATAAAGATTCACAGAATCCAGCTTTCCAAACAGTGTGGTGTGAAAACATTTCAAAATAGGTCACTCGTGTATAGTTTTACCCTTCTTGATGCTCTCATCTTTAGCACAGTGGTGCAGAGGTTCAGCACTGTTGCCTCACAGCAAAAAGGTCGTGGATTTGAATTCGCCGCCTGGAGTTTGCATCTTCTCTCCCGGTACTCCGGCTTCCTCCGCACAGTTCAAACACATACGTGAGCTTGGGTCAGTGATTATAAATCGGTCATGCGTGCGAATGTTTGGGCAAAATACAACAAATTCTGAAGTTTGCTGCTCCGCTTTCCTTCCTGCTGGTTTTCTTTCCAGAGGTTTTCAACCTCAAGCGTTTGGAGCTCGTGTTAACGTGCTAACTTCACTGATTTCCATCAGACTTCTATCATAAAACGTGTGTTTACAGCTTTATTTTGTGCATTCAAAAGAGGAGTCAGACCTATTATTAAATAAGTAGCTCTGCAACAGATGTTGTGGTCAGACTACTTGAATTTTGGTGTATAATTTATTTGTTCCTGTAAAAATGTGAATTGTTAACCCCTTATTAGTGTACCTATCAGTAAGTATTTGTAGGAAAAGTACACCCTAAGCAGGCAGGCGGCCCAGTTTTATGAAATGACTGTTTCCAGGGGGTGAAAGTCGTCGTTAAGGCCTGAAATGCACCAACAGCTGGGTGATTGAGGCTAAATCTGGCCTCAAGTGCTACAGTCCTGTGTCCTTGTGCTTGTAAAAATGGCACAACCTTTCCGTTATCATGCCTGCCGGTGTAGCGAACAAATGCCAACGGGCTTTTTTTCCAAACTTAAAAGACTGACAAGACAATGTCTTAAAAGGGTGAAATACACGGTATTATCAGTCACTAATGTCCTCGGGTCTTTCAGTATTGTGCTTGATAAATGTCAGCCCCTCTTGAGTGGAAAGCATCATTGCGCCGGGTTAAATAGTTCACTATCCATTTCACTGTGTTCCCGTCTTCTATCAGGATGATATATGCATTTCTTGCATGTGCACACTTGCATCCTCATTGTCACATCCTCCGTTCTTCTCTTTCTCTCTCCACATGTGCAAACTTTGTTCTTCCACTACTGCTGCAATCCCTCTTTGTCACCACAGGCCCCCGCCCCCCAGACCCCCTTTCTATATGCTTCATCTCACTTCTTTGTCTTTTCGCTGCTCTCCATCCACCGCAGAGTCCATCGTTTTCTCATGCTTCTCGCTTCTTCCACTTCAATTTTGTAGCCATTTATTTTTTTTCTCGGCAATCCCCCCCCAGTCTGTGTTTACGTCTAGCCCCTCTCCTTATTAATGTCCTCTCTGACAACAGCAGCATTTAGAGCTATTAGGTATTAGCTCAGTCAGCTCACTTATAAAGCAGCTTGTTTCTAAGTCGATTTACTAAACAAGCGTGCAGCTCTGGCATTTTGCTGTTCTGCTGGATTTGGTGCATGAGATAATTTCTTATCACAAACGCATTTTGCTGCGGCAGACGGAAACAAAAATGTTATCTATTTTTAACAGTGCTCAAGCAGCTAGAGGAATGAATTCAGAATGACAGATTTTCCTCTTTTTTTTGTCTTGTTATCCACCAGGACGCTAGGCGCCGACACAGAAAGCACCTGTTTCCAGGTGGCCCGGTTTGGCCTCCATCATTAGTCTTTGCCATCGGTCACTGCGAAAATTAATGACGATGATGAGCCACAATCTATAAGAGAAGACCCCTTAGTACACATCTCTGTAACTAATCTTTGTGTTGTAGTATAGATGAGAGAAGTTTTTCAAGACCATACCTCTTGAAAGGCACTTTTCAAAAAAGTACCAGAGTGCAATAGATCATCTCGTGTCATGTTCTGTGTAATCTGTCTTGACCTGTCTTGTACCATTAGATAGTTACTGTACCCTGCTGCTGCGACCTGCGTTTTGTCATTTTCTCCGCCTTGTCTTCTTGAACGTGTTCTTGTAGAGTGATTTTCTTATTACCAGCGTAACATGATAAATATATGCAGTTATAATGCATAAAACATACAAATTGGCAGGATTTCTGGTTTTCACAAAGGGTTTTGGATCTGTGTTCACTGCTGCATTTTTTTTTTAAAAATCTGAGCTTAAAAAATAATAATTAGACATGTATAATATTGATGTGTCGTGACAATAAACCTTGATACATATTTATTTTATTATTCCTCAGGTAACAGTGGAGCAGGGGCCGAGTTACTTTGTATGCCGTCCTCTTTAATTAGAGATTATGACAGTAGAGCGGAGAAAAGGGCAGATGCTACAAGGTTGGGCCATGTTGCTTCAGCCAGCTCTGGGTTGTCTGTCTTGTCAAAATCACAGTATTTTTTCCTTTTAATCACGCCTAATATCTGTGACACTGCTTCTGATGTTAACACGATCCTGAGGTCAAAGGAACCTGTAAACCCAGGTGTATTTTTTAGCCTGAATGAAGATATAAATTATGACAAACTGCAGAAAGAAAAGAGATGTGCTTCGATTTTTTTTCTGTAGATTAGAGTGACCATACGAGTTTCCTTTTACATAATGCAACTCTTTGTATCTATAATGACGTATCGGAGAAAGGACCTAAAAGCAAACACACGCTCAGGCGAACAGGAACAAATGGAAAACTTTAATCCAAAATGTAAATGTCTGGTTTCGGACTCAGGAAGTCGAAGCCTTAGCATTAGCTATTTGATCGAAGCCATGCTAGTTTTCTGAAGCTGAATGGGACTACTGTATATTTAGACAAGTTATGAGCTAACACTATGAAGGTGGGTAAAGAGAGGCTGCATCCCTAATCTGGATGGGTGCAGCACATTGACACCACTTCCTGCTGATTAGTGCTAAGTACAGATAGCGGAATCACTGAACTCTGCTAACTGGAGTTCAGGGGCACCAATTAGTGGAGATGAGGACTGGCTGACTTCGATCAGCTGCAGTTGCCTGTGTCGACGCATCCGACTGTTGGGGCCATAATGTAGGTGAAAATTCACAGGGGGAACCTCTAACCAGCCTTCTGAACCAATATGCTGTAATTAACCAGACACTAATAAGAAAATGATGGTTTGAATCCAGCATCTGGCCAGGACCATTCTGTGTGGAGTTTGCACGTTCTCCTTGTGTGGGTTCTCTCCAGGTGCTCCGGCTTCCTCCCACAAGCCACAGACATGCAGTTAGTGGGGTGGGGTTCACTGGTGATTCTAAATTGGTCGTAGGTGTGAGTCTCTCTGTGTCAGCCTGTGACAGACTGGTGACCTGTCCAGGGTAGACGCAGCCTCAAGTTTTGAATAAATTCTGATCAAACTTTGTAGGGGTGCAGAGCGGGGTCATGCTAACAACCCATTAAAATGTGTCTTACATCCACCGAGGACTTCAAAGCTGGCTTAAAGATTTACTGTTTGAAAATTGACAAAAATCCTTATAACTTGTACGTATTGTCAACATTTAGAAAGAAACATATAAAGATGTAAAATATTATGTCACATTTAACCTCTGACCTCACCTTCAAGGTCAATAGATTGAAGGTCAAATTAATAATAATGCTATATGAAGCTATTTAAGTTTCTTTCTACCATTGTTTGTATGGACAACATACAGTTATAGAGGGACTGAGGATTCTAAATATCTGGTTTCTTTGGACCTCTGACCTCTTCTTCGAGGTCAAATAAGGTCAAACTTTCATAAAATGTGTTTTAGCTTTAAAACACATCTTAAAATTCACTTGTCTCTGTTTTTATTGATCACTGATCTCACATTTCACATCTGCTGTTCTTTTAAGTTGACCCCATTAAAGAAAAAGAGAATGAGCTGCCCAGTTAGAAATATACTGTAGTATAATATTATATAATAAGATCAGGTTATTCAGGGGGTTTATCCAGATAACAATGCGTCACAAGTCAAGGACTACCTGTACCCAACCAGTGTGACAGCACAAGTAACACTGGCTGGTTTTTGCCTTCTAACAAATGCACCTTATTATCCCGGCCTTTTCATACATCGTACAGCTGTTTATGTGGCATTTGTAGATGAATTCCTGTTGAAACCCCTTTCATTGAACTTCTTAAATAGAGCACATTCATAATAATTGTTCATCATCTTACCATTTTGTGACAAAGAGTACCAAAATTAGTTGATTGGGACTTTAGCATATGAAGGTAAATTTTATGGGGTCTTTTTGTGCTACTTTGTCTACGATTGTTAGGCGGCCGTGAATTTGGATCTCCTTTTAGCTCGAGCTAAGCTGTTTATGGAGCAGCCTCAGAAAAGGCCAATGACTCATTCACCCCTGTTTATTTAAAAAAAAAAATGTTGCTAAACTGGGTGAAGAGTTGAATGCCAGTGTTGAATATTTCATGGACAACAGCATTTTATCACTGTCTGCAGTTCAGCCATTATTGTATAACATGCAATGTGCTGCTGAAAAGAGTTGCAAAGATGATGAGAACTGAGAGTCAAGCAGATGCCACCAGAGGGGGGGGGGGGGCAGCAAAAGCCCAAAGTAACACTAAATTCTGGTTGCCGCAAAGCAATATCCACAAAGGACTCTGCAGAAACTCTGCAGCACAGGCAGGTTCAAATTCACAGTTGACATTAGTGATCATCAGAGTTCAGACTACAAATCAGGATGGAACATTTCAGGATGAAACGTCTGCTGGGTAAAGTGTGGAAAAGTCAAAAGGGTGGCATCCTAAGAGTTGCCAGACTTCAAATGCTCTTTGACAATTCAGTAGTCCGAGTTATGAAGATGTCATCCTTCTCAAGCAGTGGCATTACATTACTTGTCTTTTATCAAAGCAGTGGGATACATATACACTGAGGCACTCAGATGTCAGTAATTCGCAATTCACTGCACAGACAGAGGTGGAACAGCACATCTAGTTGAATAGGATGTGTATTTTCATCTCTCCACCCTTGCAGACTGTGTGGTCTCAGGTAGTTATGAAACTATCCACTTGACTGTGAAGTTGGCTTTAAAGAGCCTCACCACTTCACTGCAGATTATTCTTAGCAAATAGATAAAATATGAACATAGCTTTCAGGTGTGACGCCGGTGCAGAAGTGCCTTAAACTCACCTTTAAGAGGTTTCTCACCTTGGCATTGTTTGCGATTGGTTTCTGGAGGTTGATGGCTGCACAGAAAAAGCCTCATTGCGATTGCTTTGATTGCAAGCAGAATGTCGTGATCGCCTGCAGTTTGCACAGAAGACACTGACCTGTCTGTAAACTATTTGCCGAGCTGATGATGTATGATGGGACATACTGTGCAGAGGCTTTGGATCAGTGATTATTGCCCTGCTGACACTGACAACCAAGAGGCCATCACAAATAGCTGTAATGACAATAAAGGTTTTGACCAGAAGGGGCATTTGTGTGGACATGAAGCCTCAAGAAATGAACCGTTCTGGGGGAGGGGGGCCGGGTGGGTTTAACCAAGCGGATGGAAAGCTTCAAGGCTTCATGAGACTATATCTGACCTTCACTACCGAGTGGTAATAAAACTTGAAAAACCAGATATGGAGACTCTGCTTTTAAACTAAAAGTAGTAGCGTTTCAAGCATGTTGGCTGCAGCGCTGAGTCGCTACTTTTACTTTGAAGGTGAAAGTCCTCTGTTTCCAGTTTCACTACCGCTAGGAAAGTAGTGGCTAGCGTTTGCAACAGTGGCAACCTGCTAGCAAAGCAACTGCAAGATTTTCAATTGTCAGGGAGTCACCGACAAGTCACTTGGTTTGTGTAAAATTCAAAATGACTTCTGGCAACCAGTGAGGGACTACTAATTTATCTTCAAGACTAGTGGTTGCTAGATGGTTGCAGACCAGTCTCTAAGCTGTTGTCACTTGACTATTACACATCCAAAATAGTGGGTAAAGTAATTTCATGTGGTTAGCTGCCAGATGACTGCAAAACCTGAGTACATGTTTATTAGAAAATAACCCTGTTGCTCATTAGATTTAAGACCTCTGCTGGTCTCAGTCACGTCTGTCAACTCTTCATTACATCATTACATCCTTTTGGCCCTTTAGAGTAAAATAGATGCTAAAGCTATTACCAGATCTCAACCATTTCAGACTGCAGCATGCTGGGTGTTGTGTTGAAAATCTTCAGCTGATCAGATCGGTGACGTGAAGCACAGGAAGCGTGAGTACCTAGAAATCCTCAGTCGGTCAATACAGGAGCCTGAAATTACCTTCGTGGTACTCACTTTTGAAATTGAATAGGCTTCCTGAATGATTTAAAGGCCAGCTTTATGGGAATAATGGAGAGCAAGTGCAGTAACACAGTGCACACACGGTAACAAGCTCCAGACAATAAATAGAGACACAGAAAAATGTAATAGCATAACTTCTAAATGCAAACAGCACAAAAGCCATTTGAATAGACTCAGAGCTGACTGTATTTTTTTATGTGTGTAGTAAAGCACATGCTTAATTTAATGAATGGATTTCCACGCACATATAGAGAGTTTTAAATTGCTCTGGGTATCCATTCAAAGCTTGTATTATAATCAGCATGATATCACTGGAATGAACACCGGTCCAGGCTCTGCTCACTTTTCCGTTACCGTGTCAGTGTTTCTTAAACTGGAAACCGTGTATTTCAGTTGGGAGCTGAGCTGTGACCTGACAAGTTGCCTAAACTAAAAATACACTGTCATTATATTCCAGTCTGACATACGTGAGCACTTTCCTTTGTCAGGATAACACTGGCTGTCACTCCTTTCCAACACTGTTACAAGTAACCTTTACAAAAATGATATTTAATTTTCCTAATTTGGTTAAGTCAGCTAAAACTTGAAGGAAAGAAATATGTCATCGTGCCTAAGGTGCTACTGTATATGAGCAGCAGTATGCTTTTCTGACCCAGCCATCACTCAGATATCCTCCTACTGAGGTTTCAGATAATAATTGTCAGGTAGAAGTAAACATCCTTCCATCTGTGTATAAAAGGTGGCTGTGAAGTTTGAGTAAGTACAGATAATCCTAATTAAGTAATCAGCTTCAGGTGCATATTGGATTTTTACATTATTCTTTGAATGAAACAGTTAATTATTCATCGATCACAGCAGTCACAGGGTGAGAGGCAGGGTACACTCCGGGTAGGTCTGCGGGCAATTTAGAATCAGCTATTCATCTACAGTGCATGTCTTTGGACCATGGGAGGAAGACGGGGAGATCCCAGGCTGACACGTGGAGAATAAACAAACTCCACACAGCAAAGCTTCAGCCGGTGCATCTGGTTGTGAGCGAAAAGTGAGTATTGCAGGACCGGTTGGAGAGTGGTTGCTGGGCGGTTGCTGGCAGCATGAAAGTGGTCACAAACGGAAAACCTCCTTGTGGTGGCTACCAGGTTCTCGCGGTTGCCAGTAGCTTGCAGAAAAGATGCTGGCAGTTTGTGAAGATCATTGATCCATCATGCTGAACAAAAATTATAATTTTTTTGTTGTTCCTGAACATTTCGTGTAGTTTTTGTGTCCATAAAGATTACTTTTCGTCAGTCCGCTCTCATCTGTATTGATTAACAGTAGAGTAAGTAAGGCACTAAAGTAACCTGGTAATTAACCTGCATTTGGAGGGATGATGCGGGTGTCAGCTATCTGGACTTTCATGCCAGACTCTGAGACAGGTTTTTATGCGTCCTTTACTGTATATGATTTTTAAATACGTTACTTAAAGATGTTAAAAACATGGCATTTGGTTACTCAGGTTTAGAAAAATATCGGCTTAAATTTGGGTTCAAATACAAGGTAGGCCATGTATTTTAAAACTTTGGTTGCCATGGTGACACCACCCCATTTCCTCTACAATAAAAATAATGCTTCTAACATGTAGAATATTTCCCGTTGAGATGCATTACTTACATATTGTTGTTCACTGACAAAAAAAAGGATCTATTTTTCACAAAGGTTTCCTGAATTGCTGAGGGACTTTGATGCTGAACATTCCCTGTTTTTGCTTCACACTTTTACAAGTTTCACTGCATGTTGGGGAGAAAATGGTGAGTTTCTGCAGGCATGTTGAGGAGTCAATAGCCAGTTTCCTGGCCTGTGTGACCGAAGCCCTAAACCGTAGCCTTGGCTTATAAGGTTACGCTGTGCCATTATGCCAACTACAAAAGTTTTGATGACGGTGCCAACCACTGCTTTCCCCTCTGCTCCTATTAGAGAGGGCATGGTACAAACATGACTGCTCACACAGAAGGTTGTTAAATATAAGTACGCCAGGCCCTCTGGAGATACTTGAAGCAATGCTGCTCCTCACGACCTCTTTGTTCCTCTTACGATTTCCTGTCATTAACTCGAAGTCAGTCTGATCTTGGGCCTATTCTTCCTCGCTATTCACCTTTTACAGTTCATACTCTTTCAGCTTAAATTTTTGAAATAGGCTCTTAACTCCAGAAAGGCAATTTGACATTTACAATGGTTTTCATTAATGTCTTACTTTTTCAAAGGACCATTGTTCATCTTGTTTCTCATCACTCATTCACACCTTCTTCACTCCTATCCCACAAAACTCACAGTCAAGTTTTTTTTTTTCTTCCTTAACGCGTTACTTTTCTGAAACACGGCCACTCAACCTCATCGGGACTGTAATTTTTCTCCTCCTGCACTTTTTCTTTTTTCTTTTAAAACCATTCTTCTCTTCTTTTGTCCTCCTCTCATTCTCTGTCTTCACCAAAGGGTACGTGAAAGGACCATGTAGCAGCTGTATTTTTGACAGGACTAATAATGCTGATATTTTACCTTGAACAAGGGCCAAGGCTGCATTATGACTACATTGATCTACAGTTTCCTGTGCCAGTCAAGAGACACTGACACCAAACTGTGATCCTCTTTGCTGTATTGCCGGTGTTTTGGTGAAGATTAGATTTCACTTCACATATCATTTGGTTGCTGCTTTTATCACTTCTTGCTGCCATGCATGCACATGTACAGTTTTATCATGCCTGACCACAGGGGGAATCAAACCACTACCCCTACTAGCCTTACTGTCATGCTTTACCAACTCAGCTACACAGAAAGCTTTCTACTTACACCGGATTATTCAAAAATATTCAGCAGCATTGGACCCAATGCTAACATGAATTCCTTGACTGCCTTACTAGTCCATGAGTTCATGAAAAGCACACGGGCTTCAAGTGTGGTGCAGTCTTTTGGTGCAACCAGCACCCAATCACAGCTCAGTCAAAGGAAATGCTAAACACTACGACTGGTGAGGAGTGGTACAATTTCAGCAGAACATTTTTCACTTCATACACTACAGTAGCAAGTCCTGATTTGTGTGAGCAGCTATAATTTTCAGGTGTGCACCGTGAAAAATGCACCGTGTACTACACACACACACGAGCACACAAAATACATACAGATGTGTAAAAAAATTACCAAAACATAGTTTTGAATAGTAAACACTTGAAAGCTAAAGGGGAGCAACTCTGTAGAATTAGAATTACAGTTGTTATTCAGCCAGTATTTTTAACTTTAAAGGCAAAATGCCACCAATTTATGCATCATATTTAGATTAGTTGTCAGCAGGAGAACCTCAGCCTATAAAAACTGCACAATGTGTCAGAAACAGTGAAATTACATATAAATATGCAGACAATGTGCTGTCACCTATTGGTGACTCATAAAACCAGCACCGTAGGAGCCGTTGACACCTTTTATTATCTGAGCCGTCTCTGTGAAGGGCTTCATCGCTAAAGTGCTAAAGGAGTTATTAAAAGTTTCTTCACACTGCATTCTAATTCCTCTACATCACACATGTTGGCCAAGGTGATTAGTATGAGAGAACTTATCTGCTGATAAATCGCAGTCTAATTTCCTTGATTACTTACCGATGCTATCTGTTTTCACACATATCCATGCATGCAGATAGTAACTTATCTCAGAGCAGTGAAAGCAAAGCCAGGGCCAGCTGTTCTCCCACACTGGTCTCCCATCAGCATCAGACATTTATCCGCAGTGTGCATGAGCGAACAACCAGAAAATGCTACTGGCCGTGCTACACGCAAGCCTTTTTAACAGAACACTTGCACACCCATGAAAATCACAGAAACTATAGATTCCAATGGCTTGTACTAAAGATAGCTGTGACAAAGGCCAACTGTGAGCACAAGGTGGGAGTAGTTTACAGGATGGATGCAAACAGGCAATGAGAGGTGGTTTATGGGACAGAGTGCTGTTTGAGTAGGGAGTAGGAGCATCAATCCAACCATACCAAAGCATGTTTGAATTTATGTCTACTTTTTTATGTTGCTGTGCAAGCACTGCCTGCCTTGCTTTCCCCGCGGAAATGACACTACACTGTAGTAGCAGTATTTGGAGCTGTCCAACAAAGCAACCGAAAAAACAGGATTTCAGAGAAACAAAGGTTGAAATATTTAAAATATTAGACAGAAAAAGATCTTTTTCATATTTTATAACACTGAGAGTTTTGTTGCTGTTTGTTCGTTCTTTTGTTTTTTGTTGTGTACTACTGAGAGGTACACAACGTACACAATCGGAAATAAAATTTACACACAATGTTGTAATGTGCCTTTACAGTGGGGTCCAACAGCAGTGCAACAGCTGTTTGCATGGCTTTTGACAAAGAATAATACCAGGCACAGAAACAAGTTATCTACAGAAAACAATCAGAAAGTTTCACACAAAAGATTACAGTTTGCACTGTCCAGTCCAGGAAATATACTGAACAATTACTGTACATGGAGATAAACCAGGACACTATGGAGCCTTCCATTCAGTCAGGTCAGCTTAACACAGAGAAGGGCAGAATCTTCAAATTTTCCACCACAACTTTGTGGAAGGTCCACACTAAAGTGCATCTTAGCTAAAGTACAGTCAGAATTTACTTAGTGACAGAATGAAGCACACACTAGTTCAAAGTCAAGCTCAGCCCGAAACCCAGTGGATCAATGCCAGCCTGGATCAGCTGATGGTTGGGCTAATGCCCTTCGCATCAATTTAAAAAATCTTATATAATTGAATTTAAGCTGCTTTAGCCTGCCTGCATTTCCTGTGTATCTGCAAGCTGCTTTGCAACCCACATCCGCCCCAACTCTTTCTTTCATGACACTTTTTACCTTCATCCGTGTCACATCTGTTGCCACTGATCTCTTCTGTGCTCGGGGTTTAGCTGCTGCTCGCTCCAGCTCGAGATTTCCACATGTGCACCTGGAGGAGCAGAGAGGTGTGAGTCATGGTGCCAAATATAAATTACCGCAGATGAAAATATAAATCTTTTGGCCTTGACTGAACTACTGTAAATGTAGCTTTGGTTGTGCAGTTGCAGGTATCTAAGTCCCTAGAGTAACTACCACTTAACACTGTATCCTGCATTGCCTGTACTACTGAGTGTTATCCATGCCTTTACCTTTGGGGCACTGTTTAAATTAAAATGTGTCTCACAGAATCAGTTGAAGCTTCTTTGTTTGCTCCCCATTGCATCTCTGGCACTTAGTTCGGTCAACTAATCACCGGGATGATTTGATTTGTGCCAAGCGCCTATCCTGACTTGATTTGATGATGTTGTCTTAATCAGTAAGGCTGAGCAGCAAAGTCAATCTGATGTCTGTGTTCGTGCTTATCTAGACAACCTAGCTATGGTGTGTAGATGCTCCTTTGTTCACAGCAGAAAGATGATTCACAAATGCAGAAAGAATAAAAGTGAACAAATATCCACGTTTTGACACTTGTTAGACTTGAGCTGTCGTGAGATAATGTGGATAAATGAAATTCTCCCGAGGCAGAAATTTGGGACAGGGACGATTATCGAGCTGCACGATGTATGAACCTCATAATGTTTTCTGGTGTGTCTGACCACAAAAAAATAATAAATGCAAAGTGTGAGGAAACCATGTTGAACTCTTTCTCTGGTGCTGCCTTCTTTGCCTATATTCTCTCTCTAGCACACACATAGCTGGTGTGGATATGGTAGCTGTGTTAATAATTTGAGGGTAGAACTGGTTTAGTGCAGTCTCAGCCTGGAAACCTGCACAGGACAAGTCTGCCATCTACTGAAAAAGAGAGTGGAGGTATTTTATACCTCAGCCTGTGCATATTGGTATTGTATTTGAATGCAACTTTATTCTTTTGTAATCTCCAACCACCTTCAGCATGCGTCCCAAGTTAATGATACACTTTTTTTTTAAAATACTCCAGATATGTTGAGTCCAGAAGCATGAAAACATATGCTACCAACTATTCTCTTCCTGAATGATAAAATAGTAATAGGCATTAAAGTTTTAACCCAAATCAGGCCTTTAAAAGTCAATATGGCATTTGTGCAACAGCACAATCTAATTTTGGATAGTTAGGCAAGACCCAACAGGTTCCTTCTACACAGGCTAGTCTATTCTTCATTACTTTTTCTTTTGTTAAGTTAAGGTAAGTGGCTTCAACAATCAGACTTTTGGACTGTCAGACTATGACTGGCAGTCAGTGCAAGTCATGGGAAAATGATCAGCAAGATTATCATCAATAGGCTGCCTAAATGTAAGTGAACACCATGAATGTAGGGAATATTTAAATTTAAAACAAAGATTTTTAAAAAGTGTACCTGTAATAGCAAAACTCTAACTTTCCTCCCAGGTGCCTGCGCTCATATGGATCCTTCTGCTGTAGACTATGAAAGCTGTGGGTATGTAATAAAATCTGAGAAAAAATAAACTCCTGCAAACAGCTATAAGCAACAACCCAGAAAAAAAAATCAGATCAGATCGTTTATTAATAAACCTCATTAACCTGTTACTGAGTCAATTTTCACTGTGATCCTATTATAAAACTGTATCTTGGAGGAAAACTCAACATACATGAAAGGAGTTGTGTTTGCAGAGTGTGTGCCAGAAACAGTCTGTGTAACTCTTGTATTTTTCCGTGAAAGAAGGGCCTCGAGGCGCCACTTTTATGAGGCGTGAGGTTTATTTGGGCATCGTGAGATGATACAGAGACTGAAAGTGGGTGTCTCGTGCCAAAATTGTGAAAGCTGAAAACCCTGCAATCGCAAGCATTATGACGGTTGTGGAGAAAAAGGTAGGTTATGATACAAAGCAGTACTGTAGAATTTATCCTCTGGGGAGCATGAAGGTCTGTTCGAAGAACGTGCAGAGTGGTGGACTGACCAGCTGGCAGACGTGTAAGGGTGGCAGCAAATGAACTCTGGGCTCCACTGAAATTAAAAACACAAAGAGACAGTAATTACTATTAAAATATTGAACACATTAAAACACTCCACACACTGATCTTTAACCCTCTGTGAGTAGAAGTGTTAATTAGTCTTTGTGCTTGTTGTATTACATCGAATAAATCCTATTTCATCCTTTTTCTCCCATCTCCAGCCTGAAAAGCTTCAAAATAAAAGCAGCTTCCTTTCGTTTTTCGAGACTTTTGGGAGGATGGGGTGTGAAATGGGTGAGATCCAGTGAAAATATTATTCCTCTGCAGTTTCCGTCAGTTGTTAAACGACTTAGCAGCAATTTGACCACCTACAGTACCGCATTGCTGACAAATGTGCTATAGCGAGGATAAGAAGAGAAAAAAAACAGTTGAATAATCGCACGTGGGCGTACTTTGAATTCCTGCATCCAAAGCTGTTAACTGCATTTCTGATTGATTACTTTAAAAAGTAAAGCTCATTTCAGTTACTAATACGACTCCAAAGCTGCCTCCAGCAAACTTAAATATGAATGTCCCACATAGGGTCACTAATCACAAGCCTGTGGAACTGTGGCTACAAGGAAAAACTCCCACACACTCACCTCAATCCACACACATCCAATTTTTGCACAATTGAAGTCGTACATGGCAGATGAAATCTAAGATTGGCTTTCTTTCTCTTTATTTCTTTCTGTTTTTCTTTCTCCCCTGTGCAATGCATCATTCATCAAAAAACTGATCTAAAGGCGCCCTCCTTCATGTGTTGCCCCTACCTGTATATCTTCACATTGTGCGGTTATCTCTCCTCGTAGCCAGCGCTGAAGATATACAGTAAGAAACTTCATCTTTTCTGTTTCATCCTGCACAGGGGTTCCTATA
Source organism: Apistogramma diplotaenia (assembly GCA_015052665.1). Taxonomy (NCBI): domain Eukaryota; kingdom Metazoa; phylum Chordata; class Actinopteri; order Cichliformes; family Cichlidae; genus Apistogramma; species Apistogramma diplotaenia. The sequence goes on along the minus strand of VOQJ01036064.1, from coordinate 2,869 downwards.
CTGTGTCACCGCCGAGCTCAAAGGGGGAATCTGTGACTTGATAAGTCCGGGTAACATCAAGGAGAAGAAATGTTTTATTCATCCGCGCAAAGCTCCTGAATTCACTCAAATCAAATTCGCCCGCCTTTGTTTGAGAGATCAAGCTCGAGGTTTGACACTCATAGAAATGATTGGATTTTCTTAGAGTTATAGAAATAAAATTAAATAAAATTAAATTTTTAAAAAAAATTTTGGTGGGGGGGAAGCGAGGGAGGGGGTGGAAAAGTTATGAAGAGGAGAGAAAAGGAGAGAAGAGGAAGTTTGATGAAAATGGGTGGGTTTTTTTTTTTAAATAATGTAAGAATTTTGACTTAAAAGCAGCACAAATGCATGACTGCCTTTGAAAACATTTACTTGCCAAAATTTTGCATGGCGTATTTTATCTGGCTCTATTTCACTTCTGCACGCAGCCACTCCAGCGCTGTCTCGGAAAAAAAAAAGAGGAAAGTCAGCCGCTCTCAGATTCAGGTGACCTTGGCACCCTGCTGGTTCCCTTGTTTTGTTGTGATTCTTTCATCCCGCGTGTTTCTCTCTCACGGCGCTCTCCTTTTCACATTTCATTTTTCTATCCTTCCTCTCTCCCACTCTGATCTCCTGCTGTCAAAGAAATTCAAATACTTTTTTTCCTTTTTTTTTTTTTGAGTAGCGAACACCGAGGTCAGATGAGATTTGCAAAACTGTTGAATTTGTTTTAGGATCAGATTGGGCAGCGATGTAACTGCCAGAAAGGTCTCGTCTCGTGATAAGTGCGCCAATAAACCCGAGTGGAGCCCCGCAGGAATTTTAAAAAAATCATTAAGAGTGAATTTTTATTAAGCACGTTTGGCTCTTTATCTCATCCACTCAAATTTTCTTCTCCCGTTTTTTTAATTTATTTTTTTTGTTCTCTCTTTTGTATCTTTTTGACTCGTTTCAGCGTGTTTCATCAACTTAAGAAAATTAAAACCCGCACACTCACTCCACGTACCAGGAGGGACTTGGAGTGTCAGCCGGGCTCATAATGGGCTCCGGGTCACCGCAGCAATGTCACACAGTTAAACTGCCGCTGAGCTCTCGAGCTTCCTCCCACGCAGGGTTTGAGCCACACAACTCCAGCTCAGGAGTCACTGTAACAACATGCATGATGCTCACAGACAGCGCAGCGATATTAACAAGGAATCCTTATTTCTTAGCGAAAGCTGGCAAAGCGCGGCACATTTTCACAGCGTGCTCGTTTGAACATTTTTATTTATAGCATCTCAGTCATAACACAAAGCAAGAAAAACATAAAAACACATAAGTTATCATTCTGACACCCACGCCCACGTACAGCACGCTAAAAGAAAAGTCTCCTTGTTTCGCTTCACACAGGGAGGCATTCTCACTGTGTAAACAATTAAAAAAAAGCAATTTGTTATCCGCAGTGATAGAGATGGAAGACAATATTTGAAAGGGTGGTCAGACTCATTTGCTTATACTGGGATGTCACAGTAACTGATGTTGTGTTAATTTTTTTCTGTGTAGCAAACTGCTGCGTGCCAAATATGAATTTTTATGGTCACTCACTTTTATCATTTCTTTATGCAGGCATGACTGCCATTTGGACTCATCAAGACTCGCACATAATATTTTTCTCACTTTGTTTGTCTTTTAAATGCAGCTCTCAGTTGATTAAAACTTGAATAGTAGCTAAAGTCTGTTTTTTTTTAAATTGCTGATAAATGTCATGAGATGATTACAATTCAGAGTGCTGTTCAGAATATGACAATGTGGTAACAGCAGCTGTACAAACAGTAGATGTGTTACTGGTTGTAAATCCACTTCTATGAGTTATGATTACTCTAATTACTCTAACCACCTAATTGGTTCTATCCAAAGGGGCAGCTTCCAGAGCTCCAGAAGGGAGTCACTCCCTCATAGACTCCCATGTCAGAATGTTCAACTTTAAAGCATCAAAAAGCATGTTTAGAGCCTGGCACAAAATATAGCGTGACCTCTGTGTTTGTTTGTTTTTTTTAATAATCTAGCCACTTGTATAGTTGAAATAGAGGTGTGGCCACACTGATTCACAGGGGTGCCCCGAGGTGCTGCTTGCCACCAGGCAAGGTGGGAAACCACTTAGGAGCACTTAGTGCACAGTTTACAGTGATAGCAGGAAAGACCTGACCTCCCTGACAACAATTAAATATAACATTGTGCCTTGCTGCGTGGTACAAACCATCCCAGAAGTTACAGTGAGTGAAATTCTAGCTAATTCTAACACTAATTAGCAGACATTTGTGTCCCACCATTACGTCCGTACAGTTTATGTGTGCAGCTTGCTAATGAATCCACAGACAGTATAAGACATGAATGTAGCCAGAAAAATGAAATCAACACAGAAGTGTATTAAAACTAGGGATGGCACGATACCACTTTTTTATTTCCGATACCGATACTTACATTTGGGTATCTCCCGATACCGATACAAATCCGATCTTTTTTTTTTAAATTAAATAAAAAATTGTAATAAAATTTTTTTATTAAAATATTTTTAATTAAAACTTTTTTAAATGCCTGAATCGCATATTCTTTCAATTATTCCATCAATTACTCAAGAAATTGGATCAGAAATACTTTTTTCGTATAACAGTTCATCTGCATATTTTAACTTCCGTACTGCAGTTTTTTACTGTGTGAAACAAACAGGGTGGCTGGAGCACAAAGTTCTCTTTTCTTCACTTGATGATCAGGTGTTTGATGAAGGACCTCCAGCTGTTTCCCAGTAAAGGTTTAATGGTGGTTACGAGGAAACAGCTGTTTTTGCAGCCGGTCTCTAACAGCTGCGTGTCTTTGCAGTCAGACTGCAGCT
>VOQJ01036052.1:0-12910 GCA_015052665.1 Apistogramma diplotaenia | reverse complement strand
TCGTGGCTGGGGGTGCGTGGGGGGGGGGGGGGGGGGGGTGTTGGGTCATTTTTAGCTGCCAAGACAAAGCATTGGCATCTTTTATTGTCTAGAAGCACAACATCAGAGAAGATTAAATAACATTTCTACATTCCTTGTTCTTCATGATGTAATTAAGATATATACATACCCACATAGGTGATCTCAGGCCGTTTACTGACTACAATCTATTCTGTTCCTGTTAATTCACTGCAACTGATAAAACTTTATGTACAAATGATGATTTCATTCATTGAAAGGAAACAGCTATCCAAATTGGCTCCCTTGTTAAAATCATGAGTTAACTGATTTTTCACATTTCTTTTGGAAAGCTGAGTTCGATTTTACTAGCTTCGTCTAGGCCCTTAAATAGAACCTTCCTGACAAAGTGAAGCAGGCTACGTTTGTTTCCTGAAGCTCAAGCACACTTGGGTTATGCAGCAGAACAATGATCTGAAAGACACCAACAAGTCCACCTCGTTATAACCAAAATGAAGGTTCTGATTTGGTCTAAACAAAATCTGGACTTAAATTTGACTGAGCTGGCCTGCTGAACCAAAGCAGCTCAGATTGTTTATCCTAAAAAAAAAAAAATACTCCAATGTGGCTGAACTAAACAACTGTGCAAAGAAGCGTGGACCAAAATTCCTCTACAGCGATGTGAAAGACTCAGCCAGTTATCACAAACTCTTACTACTTGACTACAATACAACACCCCACTGACATAATTGTTTGTATTATCATAAACTGTTAAAAATATTAACCTCGTGATTTTATTCTGTATGATCAGCATGTTCTTGGTGACAGCTTTCCACCCATGAATTCAGGACATTCTCAAATGTAGCACACACCAGGAGAGAGTCGATGTCAGACTGCGATAGGGCGGGATAGAAATCCTGAATCTCTAATCAGCGTAATATTGCCCACATTGGCTACTTCGATATTTGTTTTTAATTTGTTTTTAAATGCACAGGTAGTCCAACTCCTCCAGGATAGCACATCAGTGGTGCCATTGCCAGTAGGTTTGCTGCGTCTCCCAGAACATTCTCAAGAGCAGATTCCAGGAGACAGGCAGTTACTCTAAGAACTGGACAGGGCTGTAGAAGGTTCTTATCCCATCAGCAGGACCAATATCTGCTCCTTTGTGTAAGGAGGAACAAGATGAGCACTGCCAGAGCTACAAAATGACTTCCAGCAGCCACTGGTGTGAATGTCTCTGACCAAACAATCAGAAACTGACTTCATGAGGGTAGCCTGAGGACCAGATATCCTCTAGTGGGCCCTGTGCTCAAAGCTCAGCACTGTGGAGCCGAAATGGCATCAACCATAGACACCAGAACTGCCAGGTCCACCACTACCCTTTATTGAGAGGAGGCTCACCCTGACTACACATGACAAATGTGAAATGGACTGAAGAAGTTGTGGAGAATGTTATGCTGCCTTTAAAATTGTTCAGTAAGATCAGTTTGGTGGTGGGTCAGTGATGGTCTGGGGAAACTTAACCATGGAGGAACATACAGACCTCTACAGGCTAGGCAAGAGCACCCCAACTTCTGTGTTATAATGAAACACCATATATATCAGTTTTTGTAATAAAGAGTCCATCTGAGGATACTCTGGGGAAATGGAGCCCATGTGCCTGTAGCTGCTTGTGTTTACCAGCATCTTCCAGTGCCTCCGTGTTATTCATAACAAGTAGTGACAGTTAAATAGTAGGCTAGTGTGTACAGGCTCAGGCAGCCCACGCAATACAGCCCACCTGTTGACTGTTTGTGTGTGAGGGAGGAACACTCTCAGACAGCCATAATTAAAAGCTGTTGGTAGCTAAGCTGGTTAACAGAGGCTTTAAAGGCAACAGGGCTATGCTGCCACCTTCAACTCTACATCACCATTCATGATCTTTCCACTCATCTCATCTAACACCTGTCCTCTGACACTCTTCCTGTCCTCACCTCTACCTCTCCTTTTTTCAATTCATAGTTTGGCTTTTCCAACCCCATCTTCCTCCCTTCCACACCTCTTTTGTTCTGCACAGCCACTTATCCACTCCTCCTTTCTAGTCCAGTGTGTTTAGTGACATTAATGACTAGCGTGTTTTCCTTCAGGCTTGTTCAAATGGCTGTTTGTATTTTCAGACTCAAAGCCAGGTATTGAGCACAGTGAAAACCCATAGATCAGCACAGTGAAATTACACAGTGATCTGAGAGCTGATTTGGTCTTTAGTCGGAGAAGATAGCCTGGCAGACACCCCTTTGCCTGCAGCAATGGAGGAAAAAAAAAGCGTAAGTAAGAATAAGGACTGAATGGGAGCATAAATCTAATAATTGCCTTCATCTCAAGGAATAGGCAAAAAATATATATATAAGCTAGGTGGGCTTTTCTTCTTTTTCCTCAAATTATTATTTTAAATAAATACATTCTTTTTCTTTTGCCTATTGAATTTGGGGGGTTGGCTGGAGCATATCCCAGCTGCCATAGGATGAGAGGCAGGGTACATCCTGGACGGATCACCAGCCTGTCGCAGGGCTAGCAGAGAGACAGACAACCATTCACACTTCTATTCACACCTATGGGAAATTTAGAATCTCCACTTAACCCAACCCCAGTAGCTGTGTTTGGACTGTGGGAGGAAACCGGAGTGACTGAACCTACGCAAACATGGGTAGAACATGCAAACTCATACAAAGAAAGGCCCCGACCAGATGGTGGATTCGATCCACCACATACCACAGTGAAACCAAAACACAATGTTTTATTTCCCAGTTACATATAATATGACCTAGAATACATTTGTGCTTGCATTTGATTTGTGCTTTCACTGGTTATAATGCCGTGTCACTACTATTGCACTGTAATGCCTCTGCTGGTACCTTGTTTCAATAGATTCAGACCTTGAATTAGGTAATAAGCCATCAGAGACAACTGCTCACTGGAAAATGAGGATGGAAATATCATTCATTTACTTTTAAATGCTGCTGCCTGAAATAACCAAAATCCCCTGAAAAGTCACCAACAGTTACAAATAAACCAAATCAAAAGTGTTTGAAAACATGCAAATACATCAACCTAGACCTTATTACTGATGACAGTATAACAGGCATGGCAACACCCCACCACTCCTTCCTAATGTGGAATTCAGCTGACACTTTTGCATCATCCAATCATCATTTAACAGGACACAAGTGCATGCAAAACATCTTCAGAGCTATATTTGAATCATATCGTTTGGCATTTCATGAAGTTATTCTTTTACCCGTTTTTTGTATATGCAAAAATTCTCAATATTGATAAATTCAATGACTTTTCTAAACAGTCTAAACAGAGTATTGCTCAGTACACCGGCAGCGAGAATTAGCTAAAATTGTAAGTAGTATGCCTGAAGGTTATGTTGTGAAAATGGAAAACTGCCCATAAAACCACAAATGTGGCCTTGAGGACAGTTTGGATGAAGACCAATTAGGTGATCAGTGTGTGCAAGTTTGATGGAATTCTGAGCTGCACTCTAGGAGTAGCAGTTCCTGTGAACTGTGAACAGACGGACGACAGAAATCTGGCCATAACATGAGCTCATTGGACCTTTGACGAGCGAAAACACATTAGAAAATGTTATAAGCATCACTTTTGAGAATGAAGAAGCAGTGAATGTTTGACACTATTATTAAATTTAATTATTACATTTATCAAAATAGTTCATTTCTGTTGATGGAGAGCTATTTACTTTTTATTTAGTGACTGTATTCATACAAATGTCATTTCAGCACTACATTGCACTGTACTTGTACCAGCCACAGTTGGTTATCTGCCACTATTATCAGTCAGCAGGGTGTGTATCACCCAATACAGATATATCAGTGTATCCCTAATTGTGACCATAAATATGGTGGCATCCCAGCACTGTCTACAGGATTCGAAAATTTTGGAACCTGGTTGCAGAAATTTCCTCCCGTTAAGTCACAACAATATCAGTGATGTCTATTGGATGGAACGCTGCCATATTTAAAAAATCTGGATCAGATTACATCTGTTCATATGATTATTTCTGTAAATCAAAATGTTGTAAGTCAAAATGAATACAGCTTTTTAATTTAATGTTTCATCTATAAAACCTTAAAAATATGGCTGTTAAATACATTTCACTAAAACAGTAACTGCATGTAGGCAGGAGAGAGGAGGAGGAACTAGTGCTGATCTTCACACCCTCCCTCTAATTAGATTTAGTGACTTGATAATTCCCATTATATAAATGAAAGTGGCTGGCTAAAATATTTATAGCCTCCACCGAGGGCTCACTGCCCCCTCTCGACGAGCCCCTGGCCCTCGGGGACACCAGTGTCAGGAGGGGCAACATGTGCAAAACGCAGCAATAAATCAATAATGTACGATGCCCCACCACATCTCACACCCTAGATTAAAAAGGCCTGATGCATGCTCATTCCTACAAACACAAACACACAAATACAAACAAACAACATGTTCTGCGCTCATGCAGGCAGACATGTTGCTGAAACTTCAAATATTTTCATTCAAACAATTATCATGTGAGATAAGTAGAGAGAAACGAGTCTCTCTGCAAAGGCTAGCTTTGATTGTGGCCATTCGGAGCATCTAAACTTGTAACTTGTAGGTCAGGATGGGTAAAATAAACATGCAGAATGTAATATATGTACATCAGTCAGGTTCGGTTCTTAATATCTGACGTGTCACAGTGGCTACAGTCTCTCGAAGACCTAGACTAAAAATATAAAGTCTAGGTCTTCGACAGACTGTAGCCACTGTGACACGTCAGATATTAAGAACCGAACCTGACTGGGAAAGTGTTATGTAGTGTATACTTGTGTGGGGAGGGTTTATAAAAACTACTAAAATAATGTATAAATAGTAAAATAAATATAGCATCCCTACTTCGCGGATTTTCACTTATCGCAGACACGTAACACCCGCAGTAAGTGAGGGATCACTGTACAACATCGAAATGTGAGGAAAGCAAAATAATTTCATGGCAAAAAACATTTTTGAATCTGGTTACTGACACAGACCCCTTTTTTATAACCCCAACTTTGAACTACATGAAAGAAGTGCATAGCAGGGGTCGCCCATGTTGGGTTAGGGGTGTGTACTCACAAATACACCATTAAAACACTGCTTTGGGGAGGGTTACGGTCCAGGGCAAACTTGCTCTTTAATGGCTTGCCTGAGGCTAACTAGCTTAGCCTGCCTTGCCTTTCAGAGGGTCAAGAGGGTCTCTCTTTGTGGCTCAACAAGACAAACAGTCTACAAATCTTTTGGGTCACCTCAGCTGCTGTTGTGTTGTGTGTTGTGTGTCTACAGTTTCTTCTTTTGTTGTTCATTAGCTTTGAGCTAATGGAGTCAGGCTAGCGTATGTGCTCAATGGCTATCAGGCGTGCCTGCAGGGGGAACTCAGCTTCATCTTGTAATCCAAGGTGACATTTAAGCATTTTCAGAAAAGCAGAATGCATGGATAAAGCAGTCAAAGGGCTGATGTGTTTACTATTCAACAGCTAGGCTTAATGTCAAACTGCAGGCTAATGTAACCGGAGTGGGAGTTCCCTTCGAGGGTAGCTTGGGTGTCGTTTTTCTAGACTGGACGTGAACAAAGTGCCCGTCACTCAGTCCTCCCCCAAATCCTCTTTTATCCCTTTGTTTTCCCTCCCTATGGCGAGTTTCAATAATCTAAGCTTTCATTTCAAATTTCTATTTCACTCCTGCTTTTCTTCCCTCTGTCCATCCTCATCTCACCTCCAGCATCATCTCTATTTCTCAGCAAGCTAACCCCTTTACACAAGTAATCGATCTTTGTTGTTAATAACTTGTTAAAACTACCTCAAACTATTTCATGTCAAAAAGTCTCCGAAGGCTCCATTAAGGACAGGAATATTTATCTGCTCTTCTCTCATTTCCCCCCTTTCTTATCAACAGTTTCATCTTGTTGCATCTCTTCATCATCTCTCTATTCTATCACCTTCTGTCTCGTGCTTCACCTCTCATCCTCTTGCTGAATTTTTTTTCCTCCCGATCCCCATCTCTTTCCAGGAATTGTGTCTGGCCTAATTCTCCATTACCGAGATTGATGGGCCAAGTGCTCAGTCCAATTGCTTTCTGGCTCTGGAAAATCGTATAAGCAGCCAGCATGTACATGCAGCAGGATCATAAAAACCCTAAGATGTCCAGCTTCCTGTGCTTGCTTTAGTTTTTAACTCATCGCTCTCTGCTTTGAACTAATTGTTAGAACTTACTTTATGTTCATAGTCATGCATCGAGTTGCTTAATCACTATAGTTGGCAGTGATATTGCTTAATTTAAATAACTTTGATCAATTTTGAGCTGACATCTGAAAATGCAACAGACAAAGGGAAAATGTCAGCTTAGTATTTATATCAAATTATTGATTGTATCACACAGAAAAATAAAACACTTAAGTTCCAGATTAAGAGTTAAAACTACATCGAGGTTCAGGCCATATTCGGTGAGGAAGAGTTTACAATGTGTTTCTAAAGAAATATTAAAATAATTGAAAATGCATCACAGCCATGAAAGTGTAATCCTGTTATTTAAGCTGCACTGCAATCTCAGCCACTACGTGTTTGTGTCACAGCAACATGAAAGTTCCCAGTGTCCTTCAGTCTAAAAATAGAGCAGAGAAAGCCCTCTTTGTGTTTTTTTTCCCCTTCAACAGACAGGACAATCCGGCAAAGTGGCCGACTGTTGTGCCTCTGTGTGTGCCTGCATGCTATCCCAAAAACTCTGTAGTCCTCTAAAGCACTGCTTATGGCTAGTAGAGCTGAAGAGAAAGTCTGGACTCATGTAGCTCATGAAACCAGTAATACTGGCTCAAGGTAAACTTTAGATTTTTCCTCTCTTACCCATCTTGGGTTCCAATCAGCCTCTTTTCTTAGCCAGAAACTCTAACCGCTACAGTATTATTCAGTGGAAGAAAAACAGCGCTCAGCAGTTGCTGTACATAAACTGATGATCCTCAGCTCGTGCGCTGCTAACTCGAGGGATATTGTTTTATTGTTGTAAAAATGCAATTTAACTACCGTAGCTGTGATATTCAATTCAGTTTTATTTATATAGCAGCAAACTCGCAGCAAACAGTCGCCTCAAGGTGCTTATATGAAACTGGGTGTAAACAATCGTGAGAATCGTGTTTTAGCTTTTGGTGATAATACATTTGGATAATGTTTGACAGAAAACCCCAGTTTTATATTGCATTTATAAGTGCCACATGAAATCAGTCAGTGAATTAAGACTTCCTGTGTGATAAGAATTATTTCAGCTTTAATGTGCCAAGATCCTCAAGTCATTTGTTTATTTTTTAATTACTTGCATTAATTAAATGCACATCCAAACTTGTGGGAACCTTACATACTGCAGAAATGAACAATTAGCAAACATTAAGTTGCCAACTGAAATTCTAAACCAGGGAAATGAAAGAAAATCTATAAATTCATGCAACAATAACTCTACAATCTAATGATTGGGAAAACCCTGAGGGCTTAACAATAGCAGTTTAACCAGTATCTCTATATGACAGGGCTGTTGCAAATTAACCATTGCTTCCTGATATAGGTACTAACCGGTTTGGGCATCTTTCTCCTCTCTCCGCCTGTCCCCTTTTGCTGATCAAACAGAAAGAAGTCGTCCTCCGTCTTCCTGCCTTGCTCCGGGCACCAGCACCTAAGACACAGAGTGACAACAAAAACAAATGTCAACAACTACCAAAAACATACCCAAGGGGTATGCTATGCTGTGTTTTTTTCCCTGTAGCTCTGTCTCTTACAGTACAATTATACATTTGTCTTGAAGCTAGAATAGTGACACTATTGAAAGAGGCAAAGATGAGAAACAAAGGATCCACTGACAACAATTTGTAATGCATTTCCCTCCACTGTACCAATCTTTTCCTTACGTGGTCATTTTTTCTAATGATCATTTCACAGCCCTGTGACAGCTGGGATAGACTCAGGCTGCCACACGAGCCTAAATCGGAGAAGCAGAAGAAGATGGATGTATGGACGGATGGATTTCACAGCATCTGCTGGAACAGAAACTTTTCACATCTTAGTGACACTTACATAAACTAACTGGATTCACATTTCCATTCATTCCAGACTGTTCACTGAAAAAACACTGTTCACTCAATACTAGAGTCTGGTCAATATAGAGGTCTAGTCCAAGTCAGACTGACTATTTGTAGAAAGACTGCTACCTATTGGGTGACCTGTGCATTCACCGTGTGATCAAAAGTGGCCATGAGTGTGCAACACCTTCAAGCTCTGGGCAAACATTTAGTTATCACATGTTGAAAAATCTGCCACAGAATGTGAAACAATTCAATGCAATCACCATTGAGTAACTCATAACTATTATTAAAAAAAAAAAGAACACACACAAATTGCTTTGATATTTTGATTAATCCACAATTGTGCAGCACTCAGGTGTCACCAAGTAAGCACCACCCACATTTGTGACTAAAAATAGACCAGCAATAGAAATGCATTTGCGTGTGAATGGTAAATGCACTATATTGCCAAAAGTATTTAAACACCCATTCAAATAATTGAATTGAGCTGTTACGGTCACGTCCATGGTCACAGGTGTATAAACCAAGCACTTAGGCATGCAGACTGCTTCTACAAACATTTGTGAAAGAATGGGTCACTCAGTGAATTCCAGTGCCGGACTGTGATAATAGGACACCTGTGCATTAATTCCAGCTGTGAAATTTCATTACCAAATATTCCACAGTCAGCTGTTAGTTGGCTTATAACAAAGTGGAAGTAAAGTGGTGGGCCACACAAAATCTCATGTCACTTTCAGATTAGCTCAAAAACAGTGTGTGGAGAGCTTCATGGAATGGGTTTTGATGGCCAAGCAGCTGCATCCAAGCCTTACATCACCAAGAGCAATACAAAGTGTTGGATGCAGTAGTGCAAAGCATGTCGCCACTGGACCTAGAACAGTGGAGATGTGTTCTCTGGAGTGATAAATCACGCTTCTCCATCTGGCAATCTGATGGATGGAGCCCAACTCCTGAAAAACTTTACACTTGGCACAGTGTAGTCAGACAAGTACCGTTCTCCTGGCTGCCTCCAAACAGACTCATCCATCAGATCCATCCATCTAAACCCATTCCACTAAGCACTTTACGCACTGTTTTTCAGCTTGGAAACAAGGTCCTACGGATGATGTTTGCTAAGCAACACCATTTCAATTATGTCAGCTAACGAGTGAAGGGCAATAAGAGCAGCTACGTTTCATTCTGAATAGTAAACCTCTTCATGAACTGAATCGTCTGCAAACTTTTCTGTTGTTTTGGACGGAAAAATATTTCTGATTTAATTTGAAGCCTTGTTTGAACTTTTGGACACAGGTCAATTTTATTTACTTATTTGTACATTTTGATTTAAAAATAAAAATTGCATTCACTTCAATATGCACTGTTTATTTGATATATATTGTGATGGTCACATTAATGTTAAAAATACGTCTGATTAGTTTCAAACTTGTATTTTTATGGGTCATTATTTTAATTGTGAGAGGAGACAACAAGGTGATATTCACAGGTGGGCAGGCTTGAACAGGTGAGGTAAGACTGAAATCATCATTGACTAATCAATAAAATAATTCATAGATTATTTGACTACCAAAATAATCATTAGTTGCAGCCCTACTCAACTTTGTGTGTGTGTGAAGGCAGACGAACAAATACTTTTGGCAATATAGTGTATGCATGGGCCAGTAAAACTCTGAGCTACTGGTCTGGGGCTGTTGGGTTGCTTGCTGAATTATTATTAACATTAATTTTTAACATCAGCATGAAATGTTGCACCAATGCACAGGACAAACACAAACCAAATCTACCTCATCCAGGAGATACAACACTGCCAGAACTCTACTGATGTAAGAAAGTCATCCAAGAGCACAGAGTAAAGGTTATTTTATTGTATGCCTTAGTTTACCTTATTGTATTTGACATTTTTAAAATATGGATATTTGGCGTCCCTTCATCAATACAATATCATCACACAAAATCTTGCAATGATATGCTGAATAAATTTTTTCATATATCCTGCGTGTACACGGGGTTATTATTGCATTCTCCGTTCCTCCCAGCACGGATGTGAGAGACATGTTAGAAAGCTGCCGAATGAGAATTCCTTCCATAGCGTCACTCTCGACATTAGCTGCAGTTGCACAGCTCTGTCACCTGCCAAACTGACCATTACATATGCCCACACCTTCTCCCACAAACTTAGAAAATACAGTAGGCATGTCAGTGTTACCAAGATGTTTACTTTAAACACACCATCCAGTTCATAAGGATTTATTTACTTAAACTATTATCTGGACAACTATATACACACACCACATAGCTCCATAATAATATATCAAACAACAGCTGTTTGATGTGATGTTAAAAATATTTTATCACCACATATATGCTGCGTGTCAGGCTTTGTGACGTTTCTTTATATTGCAACAATCAGAGATCAGTAACCAAATGTAACTGTTATATTAACAGTGTTTGTAAATGTGGGATTAGCCCTCTTAAATAATCCTTTACCTACATGTCTCTGACTAAACCATGTCTACACTGACTGAAAATAGCGCTGACAAAACAGATTTATCAATTACTGTTGGCAAATAAGGGAGCATGGTCACCTTTCCAAACGGAAAACTGCTGATGTGAGCACAGCGTCAAAATTAAATAAACTGGTCATTCAATATGATTATAAGGTTAAATCACAAATTCACTGAAGCCCTATTAATATATATGCAGATGCTGCTGAGATCCTTCGACTACAGCAGAATATTCCCCATTGTTCAGATGAAGCTAAACAGAGGAGCAGTTCGAGACTCATACTGTACCACATTTAAACTCAGCATTCTAAAATACATAAAGAACAAATGAGAGCCAGTGAATAGAATAGAAAACTGTTAGTTACAGAGAAACTCGGGGAAAGAAAGAAGAAATCTATAGAAACAAAAAGAGCAGTTAGGGGGGAAAAAAAGAGCTTTCTGAAGCCATCTGCATGATCTCCATCATGGCTCTTGACTTGCTTACTGAGAGTTGTGGTGTTATCTGAACAGTGTGGGTTTATCTAGTACATCTTGTTACCTAAAATGATTAGAATGTAAAGAGAGCAGTTAGTAGGTGTCCCGTAGGTGCCAGATCTTTGTGATGTGTGAGGCCAGAAATAGACCTTCAAGTGTCAGCACCAAGCATTAAACCAGGCTCAGACACAAGCTTAGGCTGGGTCTGGGAAGGAAACAAAATAACACTGAAAGATTTTGTTTCTCTAAATATCGCAGTTACTGGAAAGGTTTGCACTACTCAACATGACCATTATAAAGCATCCAAGAACATTTATGCAACATTTCTTCATTATGTTTTCATTTCCAAAATGATGAAGCAAACTGGGTTTGGCTTGTAGACTGACACATTTAAAATATTCAGTAGGTCATGAAAGATGGTGCTTAGATCTAAAAGAAATTGCTTTCAAAGTGTGTTTTCAAATCAACTCAGTGCTGTGCAGTACACTTGACTTCTCTTAACAGTTCAGAGCAGCAGTTTCAGTTACACTTGACTATTTTCTTAATGTGATAAATAACGGTTCTATTTCCATTCCCATTACAGAGCTGGCCAAATGATTTCTACATATTTTGCAATCCTCGTAGGTTAGAAGACACTATCACATCAGAGAGCACTGTACACATACTTAAAAATGTCCTAATCCGACCCTAAATTCTGTGTTTTACATTAGTCTGTTATTAATTCCTTTTGATGTGCCACATAACTGTGGGGTATGACCTGCAAATCAATGCACCGCTCAGTCAGGTCTTCTATCATCACATCAGAATCCTTTGGGGGGCAAATCCTAAAGGTATGCCAGGCCTGGAATACATTTTTGTTCAAAGGGAGCTTTGGCAGTCCGATGAGCTCTTTTCTTGAGGTGCAGAAGCATCTCAGCTAAGCCAAGATTATAATAAGAGTAACCTCAAGACCACTTCTTGAACTAAAACTAGTTAAAATACTAAGTCATGGACAGCAGAATGTTTCCACATGCATGAGCAAAATTAATGTTACCGTTTGAAACGCTGGAGACTTCAGACGATAGTTAAATGTTTAAGACTGATAAAACTTGATTTTACTCTGAACATTACTGGGGTGATAATATTACTGACAGTGGCTGCAGCAACAGCAGAAGAATCCAAATCTGCCCCCAAACCAAAGTTTTGTATCACAAAAGCTAAGATCTAAAATCTGTTGTGACAGTACCAGTTTCAGATTTATTTAAACTACTCAATAAGGTTATCTTCTAGTAGGTCAGCAGATTTAAAAATAATGCTGTTTCAAGGTGCCACAAGAACACAGGCCTGGAGACAATCTGACAATCTCCAGTCCCCAACTAGTTGGCAAGTGGTTGATGGCAGTCACTGTGAAAATGCCTAGAGGCCTAGAGGCAGGTCAGCGACCCCCTGGTAACCATGCCAATCAGAAATTGAGGCTGTTCACCTTCAAAGTAAAAGCTGTAACTTGCTGCCGCAACCAACAAATTTCAAAAAGGTGCAACTTTTACTTTGAAGGTGAATGATCTATTTCTGGTCTTTGTTGCACTTTTTCAACTTACACTACAGCAGGGGTCGTCAACTACATTTGTCTGAGGGCCGGAATTTTTCTCGGCAGACAGTGTGACGGCAAGATGCTCTTATGAAGTAAAATAAAATTAATATTGTATCCTAAGTAATATATAAAATCAAATTTCCTTTCAAATTCATACTATTTTAATGATGTGATGTGCATGTTCTTCTCTATTATGTTGACGGTTGTTATGCTGACAGCACCATTGTGTGCAGCTGAGCACAG
>VOQJ01036047.1:13246-47987 GCA_015052665.1 Apistogramma diplotaenia | reverse complement strand
CCTTTGCCCGAGTCCCCATCGATGCTCCTGGAAACAGAGTGCCCCCCCCCCCCCCCACACACACACACACACAAACACTTGATTGGTGGACACTTGTCTGACCCACAGAAAACAAAGCTCCATCTGTCCTTCAACCTTCTTTAAACATCTCTAACATTTCTCCTGCAGAAAGCAGGACAGAGCCCTGGGCTCTCTTGTGGCTGACCGTGAGGCTCGGTTTCAACAAAGCCGGTGAGGCCAAGTCTCTGTCGATGGGAAACTTTTAGCAGCCAGACAAACAATTTAATCTGGCTAGAAATGATTGTGACTATCGGCCGAAGATGGCGTGACACACGTTCAAACATATCTGAGAGAAAACGCTCGTGTCAGGATGATTGTTCTTCCAGGAAACGTACACAACTGTGCTGAAAACAGCTGTGGCCTGCCAGTATGTCACTCACCGCAAAATAATGCCTCAAGGCTGCAAACCACAAGCCCACAGATCCATAAATTATACTGGAAGTCATAAAATGTCCAATATGCCAAATATGTCCGTGTGTATTTGGTAGTGTGTATAAAATGAGGCCAAAAATCGTAAAAAATATTTCCATTTTATGGCACTGTGCACACATCAAACAGGGAGCCTTACATTATATATGCATTAGTACATAATATGTATTAATGCAAAAGGATCCACTGAAATGTGGCTTTTACAGCCTTTAAAAGGGTGTCGGCTGCACATTTCACCACATGGGGGCAGTGTTTGACAGTCGGTCGACCCGTGTCACGATCTGGAGGACAAATTCCCCTCCAAGGTCTCCGCCTGTCGAGACGACTCGCAATTTTCCTCTATTTTGTGCAGCTTGCAAAGAGAGTGCGAGCGTTTCTGCCTGGACGGCTCGAGCAGACAGCGCTGCAGCTTATCCGCTGCCGCCTTGTCTAAGCTGATGAAATTTGTCAAAATAAAAATGAAACAGAAATTGGGCTGGAAGGAGAAACAACAGACATATGGGACCTGAGTCAAAGCAGGCCGATAGATGCCAGCGGCAGCAAAGTAATATCTTTGCTCCTGATCTCTGGTCAGGGGGAGAGGCATTGAAGGAATAATTTAAGGCGCGCTGAGGTGTGTCCTCCAGTCGCAACAGATTACTTGGTGTGTGTGTAATCCAGGGAAGGTCATAGCTCACCTGTACTCTCCTCCCATGTGACGTTATAGCAGTTATCACTACAGTTCTAAACGTGATTGATTGGAAGATATCACCATCATGTCAGCCACACCGTCCCATCTGCTCGTGAGTGCAGATGAATGATGTGTGATTATGTGCAGAATATTATTTACTGACTGCCTGGAAGGCCTTGAATATTTATCGTAAGGATCTCTCACATCGAAGTTTTTTTTCTGTGCAGTTTTTCTACAGTCCAAGAGCCCTAAAAATATTAACGTGCATAATTGTATGTGTGTGTGTACTCGATTAAACGCCTCACGTTTTGGACAGATTATCACGTGTCTGTTGACAGCTCATATCTGACCTGATGATAACGGTTCAGGAGATGAAGAGATGTTTGATTGTAGCCCTTCTTTGTTGTAGTAGTAGTAGTAGTAGTAGTAGTATTGACCCCACAGGTTCGATGATGGAGGTACTTTTGGCGTCTTTGCTGATCACTGCTGCTGAGAAGCAGACCGGCTGCAGACACTGAAATAATCCCAGAATCTCTGGATGGGAACACGAGTGTTTCCGGGCGGTGCCAGTCCAGCACCTGTTGCACCTGCCAAGCCATCTCCATGACATTCGGCCATCAGTTCATGCCCAAGTGCACTTGAGCTTCAAGGCAGGAAGAGCTGCAGTCTTCCTCCAGCTGGTTCTTTTCACTACTTTTTCCTTTTTCCACGCTTTTGTTGCCCCGTCCTCTAAACAGATGCAAAAAAAGAGTTGATATTTTTCACGAGATAGTAAAATGTCTCAGTTTTAAGATTTGATGTGTTATATATTCTATTGTGAATAAAATCTAGATTTATGTCCCAGTTTTATGGAATTGGGGTTTTATCTTTTCCCAGTCAAACCACTGATTTAGAGGACTAGAAAAGGTGGATGTAGCCTCTTTGACCTCTGTGACATCACCGGCTGCTTTGTGAAGTTGTCTTTTTGACGCGTTGCTGAGCGTTTTGAAACCAGATGTGACGAGGCAGCTCTGGTCCTGCGTTGGTCACAGTTACGAGTTTCACATTATTATATTTTATTTAAAAATATATTTCATTTAATTTGAACATGTAGTACTGTGGGAAACTTTGGAATAAGACAGTTAGATACTTTTCAAAGAACCTTTATTCAAACCAAGAATCGAAGCTTGTCGAATATCTTCTGCCAGCGAATCCATGGCCAGAATATTTACTCCACCATTCTCGCGGATTATGATTTAATCTCTCTTCTCCATTTAGGCGGTTTGCTCGTGAAGCACATTCTCACATGACACACGTTGACTTTTTAAATGCAGTTTTCTGAAATGTCGAGTTGTGCAAAACCAAACCCGCTGCGTTCTTCGAGAAGGTGAAATCAAATAATCACGGAATTTGTTTGAGCGTCGCGAAACTGGGCTGTTTTTTTGTTTCTGCGGCGTTGGAATAAACAGCAAGTGGAATCTATCCATCACACTCTTCAGGGCAGAATGACAATTGAGTCAAGGGGGTGAGGAGTGGAGACGGGGGATGATAGATGGAATTGCTTTGACTAATACAGGCGCGGGGAGACGTTTCACGGTAGCTGTCCTCTCTACCCTCACTATCCTGCTGCCTCCACATCACTGCTTCAATCCATCTCACACTCAGATGTCTCAGCGCCCTGTGCACACACACAGCACATATAACACACACGTGCACTGCAGAGTTCGGTTAGGCTATGACACGCTGACATTTGCCAGGCAGGAAGGTGCTGTGAATGATAAGGGAGGGAGGCATGAGTGATTGTGAGACGCCTCGCTGTGGCTCCCTTTGAGACATCCATTAGATTGGAGGAGAATTGATGGGGACATTTGTCTCCCTGAACCCAGTTTTTTCTTCATTGAAGTTCGAATCACGAGGCCTCTGAATGGAGGGAGCAGCAGAGGACGGGCGTGTGCAGCGTCTCAGCCTGCGCACGTCGGCGCCTCGTCTGCTGATGAGGATCTCTGCTGCGTCCCTTCCGGTCCCGCGTCCTTCGTTTCCCCCCCTGTTTTTGCTACATGTGTCCTGGCGGCACTACCGTAGTTGTCTTACAAGGATTTAAGGAAAAAGAAGGAAGGAATCGGATCACAATAATCAATCCAAGAAATAAGGAGTTGTGTCATTAGTTACTAGTAATAACATAGAAGGTCATGTGGATATTGTAAAATATAAACCCTTAAAGGCCTTAGAAAACAATGTTAAAATGTTTGTGTCCTTTCTTATGTAACGGGGCAGCACGCAGCAGCGGGGGGAGGTATGAATATACAGCATTTATTTATGCATGCCAGTCAGCTTGTGCGCATGGCTCGGCTCGGCGTGCACGCGCTCGTGTAACATCCCATCCAGTAATTAAGGAAGAATCTAAATGTCATCCCAAAATCCTTTCATCACCTCTAAATGTGGCTTCCACGGCTGATTTGGGGAAACGCTGAAATGTTGCACATGGCGCAAATGTCATGTCTCTCCTCCAGTGCGTGCGCGTGCATGTGCACGTGCGTGCGTGTGTGCTGAGAATGGTACGCGCTGACAGAACATCCTCACACTTGCTGACTAGTTGTGAACAGGAGGGAGATGTGACAGTCACAAATATTTTCCCGTCGCTCCTCAGATGTGAAGCCACGACTTCGATGGCGATCTCGGGAAAAGGAAAACAGACAAGGCCGCCACCTTGTCTGACCCCCCCACCCCCCCATGTTGGTGGGGGGGTCGCGAGGGGCGGAAACATTACGTCTGACGTATGAATGAAGGACTGAGACGCATTAAAGAGAGCAAAAGAATTATATATTTTTTAAAAAATCTGTGACGCAGAAGTCACACCTCACACTCACACGACTTATCTCCTTGGCAACTATCTCCACCCGCTCGAACCAATTGAAACTGTCTCCGTCTCTGTGTTTCCATCTCTTTCATTAGCTGCCTCAAAGTTAATGTGCCTTTGAATGAAATTATGCATTCTGTCGGAGCGATCTGATGCAGAGTGCCCTGTCTAATTTCATCATCTTCTGGATACACTTGAAACAGAAGCACTAATTTCACGCCAACACAAATACTGTTAACCTTGGATTCAACACCCCCTTTTGGACTCGACAGAATTTATTTCGAGTGTCCACTTCTAGTGTCCACTGCTAGATGGAGAAGACAAGCATGTTTCCACTGGCCAAGAGGGCGTAGCAGAAATTTACACTTGTGTTATTTTTGTCCTGCCACCCTGCAGTGCCACCTTGCATACCCTCTGCCTGCCATTACACTGCCCAGTGGCACTGAGCTAATGATGTCATCATTTCAAGCCATCTCTCTGCTGGACTTCGTGACCCCTGAACTTGTGCGGAGGACACATTAATGATGATGTGCGGCGTGCAGCTGTGGACATGACAAAACAGTGCTGTGCCAAGATGCTCGAGGATGCCTAAGTGCTGCAAAATACCAGTTTAGAAATGCTCGTGATCGACGTTCGGGCCGCTTGAAAATACAGTTACGATCTCGGCGATTCATTTGTGCTGACAGGCCTGCAACAGAAATCACTTAGGACTTGGCTGCTAAGTGCTGAAGGGGAATTCTTTCATATTTGCAGCTGAAAAGCGAAATCAAAACACAGCTGATGAATTATGGTGGGGTTCAAACGTGAATAAAACCCTGTAGCCAGTTTTATTAGACTGACCGCTGGTTGTCTATCATCTGGTTTCCTGTGATACGAGTGCTTGACTGTATATAAAGGATGGGCACAGCCAGCATGGCATCAAACCAGATGTCAGGAGTGAGAAGGACACTGCACAGTTACGAGGTAGTCCTAAAGCTTTGTCCATTTCACTTCGAAGGGAACCGCATTTAGATTTTGACGGTCATGTTGTGTTAGCAGCTGAGAACATAACTCAGCAGGATAGCTTCTGCAAAAAAAATATTGTGTTTCCTCTTGCTGCTTTAACCCTTAATTGGCTTAGCTCCTGACACTTTCATCTTCTATATGGTTCATGGCACTTTTACTGTCCTCACATCCTTAAATCTTCCTCCTTGATGATGTAATACGCCAAGACATTTCTTGTTCCAGTAACAGAAGAGACATTATTTTACTTCGGCTGGGAGGCAGCTGGCAGAGAGGAAACTCTGTCAATCAGCGTGTCAGTTTGCTCCATGACAAGGTCAGCAGGCTTCGTGCGACTTCCACATCCCTGCATCAGCAGATTGCACTTCATTCCTCACGTTTATGTCCTCATGAACTCCGAAAGCAAAGCTGCACCACTTCGCTTGGAAACTTGCACGTTTGGTTTCTGCAGTATTTACTCAAAGACGTGCCGAATCTTCACCCACTTTTGTGGGGTGACATCTTACTTTAATATGGAAGTGGCGGCTCTGAATGGAAATCCCTGGTTGTGTTTTGGCCTGTCAGTCAAACATGCTATTTTTGCATGTGCTCGAACCTTGGGGGACGTCTGCCGTCACCGAGCTCACTGAATGTGTGACATCTTCACAAAGAGCTCTCTGCGGTGTTTTGTGACCAATCCAGAGAGGATTTTGGACCCACTTTCCCAGCCGATCCTCAGCTGTCAAAGGTGGGAAGTAAGGAAGTACAAATACTTCATTACTCTACTTAGTCTCATTAGTATCTGCACTTTACTTAAGTATTTAAACCTCATAGCTGCAGCAGGTCAGCTGCACACAAGAAAATCTGCTGGAGTTCTAAATAAAACTTATTGGGATTGTGACTCTTTTCCTCACACGTCTGCATTTTCTGAATTATTTGGTGGTTTCGGCTGGGCATCAGTTTGTTTGTTTGTTTCCGTGTGCAGCCACATCGACTGCAATATCTTTTCTGCACTCTGTGCGTCTTTGCGGTCCTGTTATTGTGTCCTGTGTGGCAACTAATTTCGCGCGCTGCATAAAAAACGTCCCCACTTTTGCCACCTCTGTCAGTCGGAGTAAAACAGATGAACTGTTCTCCACTGACATAAAAGGTTGCTGCATAATTCATGACGGAGACATTTAACCGGTGGACCATATTGCGTGTTAGCCCTACAGACTATCTCAGCTATTTCCACACTGTAAGACCAACAGAGCAGCTGGTAAATTTCTGTGAGGATATAAATCCACACACTCTCATCTGAACAGAAACACGCTGATCTTGCTGAACTACCACAAGAAAAACAGAGAAAGAAAGCGAGAAGGAGAGGAAAAACCGATATAAAGCATTTGTAGGCTGTGACTAGGTGGGATGCACACTGAGGTCTCTGGTGTTGAAGTCAGACACTTTGTAAGCCTGTCCACTCACCTCCCCCATTACAGTTGTGTGGTGGTGTGAGAACACGTGACTGTTTTCTGCTTTGCAGCAAAATTGAAGCAAAGATAATGTAAATGTAAAGTCAGTATTTTTCTAACAAAAAGAGCAATGTTTGTAAGAACGTGCTTTGTCAGTGATGTACAGTAAATCAACTACACTGAGATTCATATTGGAAAACTGCAGAATGAAATCATCCCTACTGAACTGAACAAAGCAGAAACCTGCTGTGGAAGAGGCTGCACTTGGACTGTGTGTGTGTTTTTGCTGCAGATGCATTGTGTGTGTGTGTGTGTGTGTGTGTGTGCATCTCTATGAGAAAGAATGATGATAATGTGTCGCTGTAGCTTGGCCACTCATCTTTGTGTCCCGAAATTAAAGGGATTGCACCAGCGATAAATAAGATTAGATGAGTCTGGAGAAAATGTGTGTGGGTGGAGGGTTACCAAACACAGATTTTGATTACACTGTACCAAATGTAATTTTCAATGTGATAAAGATTGATGCTGTACCTTTGTTATAATCTCTGTAACTAAAATGTAATTGCAGTCATATATTCGTCTTTTACATAAAGTTTTGCTTCTGTTGCCAACTTATGAATCTGAAGTTCAGTAAATATGCTTTGTTCTCCAGAGATATAAACATTTTTCAACTCTTGCAATTTGAAAAATGCACATTTTCGTAACATTTAAGTGCCTGAGAATCTTTTTTTTTTTTCTCCTTACCAAAGTAATGCAGTGGTACCTGTCAGTCCAGGTGGCCAATAGCCAGTCATAACAGGCCGTGCTGTCAAAGTTAGATTTATTCACCGAAGCAGAACTGAACCCTGAGAGCTGTAGCTGTGAGAGTTACCTGTGAGAGCTGTACCCCCCTCCAGCATTCGCCAAGAGCAAACTCCTGTGCACCTGCCTGCTTACTTCTGCGTGCAAATTTGTTGAATACCTTATAAGTCCCCTCTGCTCAAAACTGTGTTGTGGTCAGTTACTGTGCTCAGTGATGCATGAATGCCTTCGTGTTATTCCTGCTTAAATTTGAAGGTTTGTCTGACTTTACCTTGAATGCCTAACTAAGCATGCCTCACTTTGGAAATCTTTGACCAAAAGGAAAACTGCTAAAAAATACGAAAAAAAAAAACTGTGACTGCAATATATTTTGCAATTAAATCCATGAGATCGACATGTCGGTGACACGGCAGACTGATGCGCTGACACAGTGCACATGGTAGCTAAATCCGATAGGGACAGTTACACAAACCCAGGCCTGTGACTCGGGGCATAGTTGAACTCTAAATGGCACATAAACACTTCCCTGAATAGCGGAGCTGACAACAAGCAACGGAGCTTCTTGGTTGCAGGAGGGTAATACAAACCCTCTGCAAGATCAACCGGCCATCTCAGTTGTCCTGGCAGCTGGCGCAGCTCCAGAGGTGTGTCGGCGGTTCACAAGTCAGGCGAGAGTCCTGGGTTGACCGGACATGCTCCTCATGTTCTTACACGCACGGTGACAGCTACCACATTTAGCACTTCTTGTTTTATTCTTAAGCTTCCTTATTTTACATTTAATTTCCTGCTCTTCCTTTTCTCCGTGTCCCTCCGCCTTGCTTCGCTGTTTGCTTACCTGCCTCACTTCATGCTGAGAGATGACACAGTTAGGAGGACATGGTTAATCAGAGCTCATCCTTGAGCCTGAAGGAGGCAGCTTCTGTGTTTATGCGGCCTCTTCACACTCTTCTTATTTTCTGCAGTGCTAGCATAATTCAGAATGATCCAGCTGGCTGAGATTGACTAATGATGTCTGCCAACTGCCTACAACTCCATTATAACACGTTTCAGTTCATAATGCAGACCAGTCATTTCCTGTGAGCTGGCATTTCACACCAAACATTTAATACTTGAATTGTTCAAGTTATTTAGAAACAGAAACGTGTGCAGCTATTGCACATGAAACTTTAAAGAATGTTGTAGCCCCTTGAGACCTATGGGATCGCCGGCGATGCCAGCTGGTAGCTAATTTTAAATGCCCGTGGAATTGCAACCACATAAGACAGAGCAATAATTCTTTTTGCATCTGAAACTAGATGGTTTACACTTACATATGATGCATTCGCTGTGTCCCAGAGTGTTGTATCCTTTCTCTAACGGGTTTGCAAAAGTCATGTAGCGAGCCCTAACACCAGACAAACTTTATCGTGTGCATTAGCATGTACAGCTATGGCTTTTATGTAGCTAGCACAATATGTAGCTAGAGATACTGCACCTGTTAGTTACCTTATGTAGTTACTATGGATTACCTTCATTCATATGCTTACAGTCAGAGTTCTGAAGGGTCTATTCATGTAAAGTGAGTTAAATATTGCACATGATGATACTACAGCATGTATGAATGTAGAGATATGGTCTGTGTTGTAGGTCTTGCTGATTTTTTAAAAGCTTTTAACTAAAAACTGATTTTGAGCAGATTCGCTGTCTTTGGCTCTTTTCGTTTGTTTGACAGCACATGCAGGCACATCATTTACAAGCACTGTTGCTTAAAGATGTTTGACACTCTTTCAGTCCAGAGAACACGGGCTACAGTTTGGGATGCTTCACTTATGGTCCTGCTTCTCCTGGTGGCTAGAAACAGCTGACAGGGGTCACAGTGGACACTGCAGGTATGACAAGTGACAGCTCAAATCGCACAGTTCAATTTTATTTACTCATGAACAGACCCAAAGGCATGCACAGAAACAGCAGGTTCTTAAAGTGTGGGCTAAGGACCAGATACGGGAAGTAATGAAGCCCAAATCCAATTTCAAATGCAGCATTTCCAACAGCTCAGAATATTGGCAAACACACAAAAAGTGGCTGTGCAGGGTCTCACACGGTGCATTTGTTAAAGATACAAGTGCTGCACTTGTAGAATGTCAGATAACACGACTCACAGGTGGAGAAAGATGTAAGAAAGACAGGATTAGAGAGGAAGAGGAGATCTTATTTTCAAAGGTGAGGACTGTTCAGTGCCATTTAATAAACTTGAAAGTCATCTATTTATTTTATTAGTGTTATTTTTTTATCAGATATTGTGTCACTACATAAATTGTTGCTATGTTTTTTTTCTCGAAATGGCTCACAAAACAAATTAAAATACATAAATTCTGTATTATTCAAAAGTTGCACGACGATATTAGTTTAGTGCAGCTCTGCGTTTGTTAGTTTGCAGTATTGTGGTGAAATTTAGAGTAGTTCATTATGTTGGACAGGTGCAGAGCAGCTGTGGTGTTCATGGTCAGTATACCAGGGTAACACATTAATTTAAGTTTATGATGTGCAATCGATTCACTCACTGAATTCCATCTTTATAATAGCTATATTATGCTGTCTAGGGGAGGAAAATCAGCCATAACACTTAGTGTAACATCTGCCTATGAAGCTACTTTTGGCTGCTCTCATGTCACCAGGGGTTCCTCAGTGAACATCTGTTTCTATCTCATTGAATTCTGTTATATATATTCACAAAGAGCAGCAGCAGCACAGGTCAGCTGATCACAGCTTGTACACAAATTCTACTGCTCACAGATTTTGCTCTCGATCAAATTTTTTGTGACGTATTTTCCCCCCACATTGATTGCAGGGTTCAGACACCTGCCACAACCCCTTGACTACAGCTGACTTTCTGTTCAGGTGTGAAGAGAGCGTCATCCATATACGATTCTTTGTTTTTCTCAGTTTGTGTTCTGTTTAACACATTTACTAAAGCTCAGTACACTCATTAGAATTAGAATTTAAGTTGAAATAAAGTTATGCCCTTAATATTATCTTATTATATTAATTATGAATTTCAGATAGCTTCGTTCAAAAATAATTAATTAAAAACACAGATTAAAACAATGTGCAAATCAAAGAAGGCTGTCCTACATATTTGTTTAATATGGATAGGATAGTAACTTTATTGACTATGCACACTGAAGAACAAATCCTGGTCAAAAATAGAGTTGCTGGAGGCTGAGGTTTTACCATCTGGTTAGCCACCATGTTTCATGGTTAGATGCCTGGGGACCCTTACTGGATGTATGCCCTGGCCAGGATTCAAACCCCAGCCTCCCGTTCCAAAGATGGTAATGTTACCACTACACAATCCAGCTGGTATAATGGCGACCACGGCAGGATATACAAGGTCCGTGTCAGGTTTAGGGGAACCAGGGCATTCTAACGATAAGTGGGCTACTGGAACTAGAAGGTTACAGCATAAATGGAGATGAGAACTGGGAACTATTAGAATGCTACTACACATCTAATCCCAGTGATGTGGGACCTATGGAGTCTTCGAAATCGAACATCCAAACTGACGGCGAAACAACTTGTAGCTCAGTGTTCCAACATACGAAGGAAGCAACTGCTATCACAAGTAGAGATTCACGAGGTACAACACAAATGCTATGGCAAGGGGGAGCTAGGACGACAGGTCAGGGGGGACATTTCCTCATCCCCACACTTCGAGATCGGGTACAAAGCCCCAATGATAACAGCTAGTACACTGAATGCCAGGGTAGTTGGCCTGAGACTTAAGATCATGGCTACGAAGGAGAACTGGCCCCCTCGACACCGACTACCAAGATTACATGAAGTACCCTCTGAAAGTCTACTAGAAAATGTGAATGCAGCACAACAAACAAGCCTAACCACGGCTATCACTGAAACCAGTTGAAGTACACCATGGCAGCAGTGATCCTCGCGATGCTTGGCTGTAAGATGAACAGCAGCAATAAGGAGCAGTACCCTCCATGGAAACAAAGACCAGAGGCTAAGATCAAGGAAGTTAGCCAGCTCTCAGAGTTGCAGATGATGAGGAAAACAGTGCCTAACTACAACAAGCTGTCCAGACCCGAGGCCTTAGAGACTGCCAACCAAAGACTCACAGCCTTGGCTAACCGCCTTAAGAGGCAAACCAGAAAGATAGAAGCCAGGAGAATAAACCAGATGTTTTCCACCGAACCATCCAAGGTATACTCTCAGTGGCATGGGAGCAATATGAGAACAGCACGTCAGGAAGATGGCCACAAATAATCACGTGCTTAGTGAGTACCTCAGGCAGCGGAAACTTGAGAAGGAAGAAGAGGAAGAGCAGGAACATCACGGGAGGACCGGCATGTACCACCAGCAAACAGAAGTGGCTGACATAGAAAAATCCTACCAATGGCTGGACAAAGGTGGTTTGAGAGACAGCATAGAGGCACTAATCATGGCGGCACAGGAACAAGCTCTGAGCACAAAATCCATAGAGGCTGGAGTCTACCACACTAGGCAAGACCCCTGGTGCAGGCTGTGTAAAGATCCCCCTGAGACAATCCAGCACATAACAGCAGGGTGCAAGATGCTAGCAGGCAGGGCATGGAACGCCATAACCAAGTGGCCGGTATAGTATACAGGAACATCTATGCTGAGTATG
The DNA here is from genome assembly GCA_015052665.1 of Apistogramma diplotaenia. NCBI lineage: Eukaryota > Metazoa > Chordata > Actinopteri > Cichliformes > Cichlidae > Apistogramma > Apistogramma diplotaenia. Next base: position 36,117 of record VOQJ01036047.1, on the reverse strand, counting down.
ACCTGGAGGTCCTGAGATTAAAGTGGGATATGCCCCCAAAGGTGGCTGAAAGAGAGAGTTAGAGAATTGAGGCTCCAGCACAGCATGAACACGAAACAATTTGAAATGAGAAAAAAGCTACTTATTAACCGATTAAGTCATGTTTTAGGCTACTTATTGCTAGCGGATCTATTCTGACCCAAAGTGCAGCCGTGACTGGTTCTGAATGACAGCTTTACAGCAGACAGCCGCTCCTCCTCTTCCAGGTTATAATCTTTTAGTGGGACGCAGTAAAATACGACTGAATACCATGTTAAACTATGTACTAGTAGCAGCTCTTACTGATGGTAGCCCATACAAGAATGTTAGTCCAAATAAGAATTAGTTTGCTATCCTGAGAATGAGAAGTTGGAAAAATGTTTGGGAACAAAAAACTTCAGGCATACCATAAAATATAGATTTGTTTTATTCTTCTGGAGTGTACAGTTCTTTATAAGAAATATTTCATAGCACAACAGTCTAAGCTGCCATGTTTTATTTATAACTGCTAACTCTGTGCTTGATCTTTTCGTCCCCCAGAAGTTACAGATGGCAGTTTTTTGATGCTGTGTGTTTTAGACAGAATGATATTGGATATCATAAAGGTACACATTTTGTTACCTTTATTTATCCAGTCCCTTGACATCTAGCACCAGTAAACCACTCGTACAGCAAATAAAACACGATCTATATCCACAAAAGACAAAGGAATTCATCTTTAATGTGTCATAGTAATAGATTAAATCATCCATAGTTGCAATCTGTGTAACCTGTCGATTAAATCTTTTAAATCCAGGTTTCTAATATAAGTAGACATATTTTTACTGTTAGATTCTATGCAGTGAGTGTCAACTCTTGTGGGTTTCTACTACATGCAGGGAGGTTCTGAAACAACAAGTCTGACTCATCTCACTCCCTCCACTGGTAGAGCTGGCAAGAGAAGGAAGCCTTCCCACAGTGTTGAGAAGGGCAGTGAGCTGTTCAATAGATACCCCACTATTCATTACTAGTATTAGTATTGATGGGTTTTTTTTAAACAAAGCTTAAGCATGCCTGAGATTGTGACTCTGTGGCCCCGTGTCATAACCATGTCGTCTTACTGCCACATCCCTTAACTTTTCTAAGGTCAGACAGGAGGAGCTCAGAGAGTTCTCCCTAAAGTGGATAACAGTGTGCTCAGTTTCAAAAATATTCTCTGGTACTAATGTGATGACCGGCTATTGTCCTGAGCCGTCTCTTCCACTGTGCCCTTGGCTGATAGAGAACCCCATGTCCTCTAGCCAACTTCCTGTGCCGGCACAGGGCACGCTGCCCAGAATCCCAAATGTCAGAGGATGGCTTAAGAAATGACAGCTGCTGCATCTTGAATGTCCATTGCCACATTCTGAGAAGTTGGTGAATGGGGCAAAGTGACATTTGCAGCAGGGTGCTCTTAACATCCTCTTGTCTCCTCACTCAGTTTCCATCATGCCGCCCCTTGTTTCCTGCCCTACTGCGACCATGGATCTACATAGGATACTAGTCTTCTTACCAGGTCAAACATCATGCTGTGTTTGACATTCATCATTTATTGATGGGCTGCTCTTTAATTGCAGCAGGAGAGTGCTTAGCTTCTCTGCTCCCACACTGGCTGATCCACGGGGAAGGCCCTCCCACTGAGGGCCCACATTTACTCAGCGTGCTGGGAGCACCACTGTTGACTTATAATGGTTGTGACACACAAAAAAATAACCTGCAGGGTTGTTTTCCCCCCCTTCTTTTTCGTTTTGTTAGCATTTCACTCTCTGTTTACACTTTTTTCATTCTTGCTCAGAGGTGGCTATAGGGGCAGAATGAATCAGCCGCGTAATGGAACCAGAGTAAGAAGAGGGTTTAACGGAAACCTCAAGGCCTATTAACCTGAATACATACAAGTATTTACTATGGAGCTATGTAATGGGAGAAAAATCCCACTTCTATTCAATGCTAAGATAACCTTTGTATATTCAACTATGTGTATGTTATCTGTTACGTAATTTTCACAAGCCAGAAGCCCTGCAAAGATTAATTTCCCTGCCTTAACCTAAACTAATCCTCACATGTGTATTATCCTGCAACCATGGCTGTCTTTCCTTCATTTACAACCCCTGACACAGGACTATCCCCCCACTCTCCCACTCCCCCACTCGCTTTTTTATCTAATCTGCATCTGGCATGGGATTAATTTGCCTTCATAAGCAGCTGCAGTTGTTCAGTTGGTTAATTTTAGCAGCAACAAGGCAGAGATTAAACTGTGATGAACACCCTTCCTTATAAAAACCGAGTGTCATGATTCTGAATATTATTTTGCTTTTGAAGTGATTCGTGTCATGTGTAAATAAAATTGCATATGTTTATCCATATGTAGTAGTGTACCATCTGAGCACCAGCAGAATGACCTTACTGAGCCATATGAATTTGAGGAAGTAAACAAGTTCCCGTCTTTGGGAATGGCATCTGCAGGAAAAGTGGTTTTAATTGCTTTTGTGTAACTTCAGCCAACAGGCAAAGGTGGCTTAAAGATTACGGCATCACTGCTGGGATAGTTTAATCACCATCCCAGCAGGATGTAATATTGTTAGCCCCTTTTCCTGTACCAACACTGAAGCCTCTACTGAGCGCCCAACAAAACTGCTTCAGCATGTACAGTAAATACACTGTATTTAAATACACTATCTGCCTTTACGCGCACATGAACTTGAGTGACATGCCATTCTTAATCCATTGATTTACTATGATGTCAGCCCACCGTTCCAGCTGTAACAGCTTCAGCTCTTCTGGGAAGGCTTTCCCTTCCCTTTGACCATTCTTCCAGAAGCACATCTGTGAGGTCAGACACTGATGCCTGGCTCACGGTCTCCACTCTAATTCATCCCAAAGGTCTTCTATCAGGTTGAGGTCAGGACTCTGTGCAGGCCAGTCAAGTTCTTCCACACTGAACTGGCTCATTCATGTTGCTATGGAGCTGCTTTGTGCTCTGGTGTGCAGTCATGTTGGAACAAGAAGGGGCCATCCCCAAACTGTTCCCACAAAGTTGGGAGCATCAAATTGTCCAAAATGTCTTGGCATGCTGAAGCATTAAGAGTTCTTCTCATTGGAACAAAGGAAGGAACAAGTGCTTTTCTCCTGGGAACCATCAAACCCAGAGTGCAGTGAGTCGTCACACCAGAGAACACCGTTTCCACTGTTCTGCTCAGGTCCTGTGGTCTCATGCTTTACACCACTGCACTGGAGGCTTTGGTAATGTATGACTTGGATGTGGATGTGGCTCACCCGTGGAAACCGATTCCATGAAGCTCTCCACACACTGTTCTCGATCTAATCTGAAGGCCACACGAAGTTTGGAGATCAGAAAGTTGGCGACCTCTGCACCCTATGTGCCTCAGCACCCCGCTCTGTGATTTTACAGGGCCTACCAATTCAAGGCTGAGTTTGCGTCGTTCCCAGTCACTTCCACTTTGTTATACCACTAACAGTCAACTGTGGAATATTTAGTAGTGAGGAAATTTCATGACTGGAGCTGATTTTTAACAGCTGGATTGTAACTAGATATCGAAGCACACTTCTTATTGTGTTGACTATTTGATGGGCCCCGTGTGACTGTTGTGGATGGTCGTACTGTCAACTGGGTTTTTGAAAATCAGCCCATGTGCTCCTTGAAGCCATGTTTTGTGGGTTCGCTAAGAACTTTTAGATAGATAATTACGTTAATTATGTTCCGCTGATTAACAGTTTCCACGTGTTTGTAAGAAATTACATGCACAAAATTACTTTTATTAAGACCCGAGGACACATCAGCATGTAAACCTGGATTAATGCTGCATCACCACTGACAAGGTCACTAAAAATGTCAAGCACCGGCTTGTTCTTCCCTCCCCGGTACATGCACAATACTTTTAACACTTAAGTTACGTGTCATTGGTGCAAGGGCTAGAAAATCAATTTGTGAAAGCAGCTGTTGAGAAAGCTTTGCTCTATCCATTCCTCTTGTGGTCAGTCTATATCAAATTGTTTTTCTCAGGTTTTCAAGGTTAGAAGAGAACAAAGTGAGGGGAAACAAGGAATTTTCAGATTTCCCAGAGGCTTAAGAGCACCACAATATTTGTAAAACATGAATAAATGCACTTTTGCTAAAATCAGTTGAATGATATTGCTGTCGAACTGCTTTTTCTTTGTCCTGGAGCTCTGAAGCAGAGCTGTACACTACTGATTCAAGGCAGGTTTAACGACATCATCTATTTACTGATTTATCTGCGGTCGATATTGTATAAAGGAATATGAGACGCCTCTCTCAGTCGGGTCACCTTGTTTGAACATTTTTGAGTGAGTAAAAGGCTGCAGTTAAGAAAATACAGTATCCAAAAAGAAGAGAAAAGCCCTTTATTTCATGTTATTTTGATATTGGACACATACATAGCGGTAAACTTATCGTGCCTATCATGAGTGCAGTTTTTATATGAATGGCTCGACAGCAGACTGAAAGGTCATACATTTTCAGGGCTTTTTACACTGTCAAATGGCTGTCAAGAGACTCTGGAGATCACGTTTTAGGACTGGGCATCTGCATGACCGCCCTCAGCAGCAGAGCGGCCATTATATTCACTGGTGGCATTGCGCTGGCTGAATTTCAATGTAAACCATCTCCATTCGGAGTGTCTAAAAGCCCATTTCTTCTGAGCTGCTTGGCAATGAATCAGCGGGCAGTTATTGTTCTCGCAGCTGTGAGACAAAAATAAAACAATGAGAAAAAAACCTACTACAAGCATTAGTCACTTACCCAACAAAAGGACATGAACAGAGGAATATCAACCCAGTAATGCAGCGCCATCACTGTTATTTCATTCAGGAATGAATTAACATCATTGTCATGTGGATTAAAACTGTTTAGTAGATAATAGATAATCTTGCATCAGCAGTACAACTAAAATAAAGGCTGAACCACATGAACTTAATATGCTTTATCAAAATAACAATTGAGTCAAATTAATTTTAACATTACATGTCAGGGGGCACCACTGCATCAACAACTATTACAGTAGCAGGAACATGAAAAAATGAACATCATACTGTGCTGAAACAGACTTGAAATTATGGATTCATTGTTTTCTGAGGTCATAATTGAAGTGAAGACTCACCTTTGCAGCCGTTTGTGAAAGAATGCAGTCTTCAGGCACTTGTCATTGGCTTCACATTTAAAACCAGGACGCTATGTTCATCCATATTTGCAACCATATTTTGTGCATGGGAAGTACCTCTGCGTATATGAAACTACTGAGGGAAGCTGCTGCGGTATGATGGCAAACTCTGTAGCGACAGCTGGTGGGCAGGTGTGGAATGACAACAAAGGTTATATAATTTAATAATTAAGCTGCGGTATTACAAATCCAGATATACAAGACTGCCTTTGCACACCTTCTTAACAAATTATTTTGATTAATGATAACACTTCAGTCTGCACAGGTGCTGGAGGCGACTCCGTTAGTCGAACCTTTGATTCAGGAGGAACGACGCAGTTTTCATCCTGGTTGAAGGCGATATGGTGCTGTGAGGAAATGATTATTCAAGACTTTGAATGTGAGGAGAAGAATTTTAAATTCGATTTTGGATTGAACACGGACCCAGTGAAGGGAAGCCAATATGCTTCCCTTCCTTTCTTTCAGCCTGAAAATAATGAATCAGCCTGTGGGGACCCGTCCAGACATGCACACATGATAGACTCTGATACACAACTCAATGTACACAGCTATTTTATTGCACTACTGTTACTGCACTACTGGATCCTTGCACAATATCGGATTTTGCACATGCTGCTCACACAGTTTACCTTACTGCTACAATCTATGCTGCTACATCTGTGTCAGTGTAGTTTGCTCATTGTCCCGTCTTCTTCCTTTCTTACTTTTTCAAATGGGAACTTTTCTGAACTGCTATTTACAGGATGTCCACGAGGCAGAAAATAGTTAATCATCGTGTGCAAATCAGCAGTGCTATTAAAGTGTCACAGTGAGATACAAAGTCAAAATGTGTTTGCAGAAAACAATTTATGCTGTCTCAGCTTTTGGTGTTTTAGAGCTCATGTATGCCAACTGTGCAAAAAATATCCTCTTTTTGATGAGAGAGCCTTTCTCTTCGCTGTCAACACTCTCATCCTGCAGACACTTGTGACTTCAGTGCCTTGAGCAAAGACAGTTATTATTAGATCATCTGTGATGAAGCGAGTTAGATGTTTTTGTCATCTGCCTGTTATTATGGGCAGGTGTGCGCGTGGTCAGTTTTATTTTTGCTCTATACAGTGACTGCGTGCTTGTGAACCTGCTAAATTTGCATTGCGAACGCGATGCTGTTCTGGAAATAGACAATTGCCATGCATGACGACACCACCGTCTTAGTCATTTCACACTGCTCTCATCTCCACAGGTCTAATTTGCCATCCCCCCCAGCAACAACTGTGGTCTAATTGCATTTACCTGTTAGAGAAAATCCCATTTGGAGGATTCAATACACACTCAGAATGAATCCTCTTCTTTCCGTTATGGGTTGAGACTTGATGCACCTCCAAATACCGGTTATAAATATACATAAATTGAAAAGCTAAATAATTCATAAACTTTCCTTTCAACAGGACAGGTGATCTGCAAGGGCATTTTAACCCTACACCAAAACTGTGCTCATGCTGGCATCATAGAAACTAAATACCACAAGTTTAAAGGTCGATGCATATATTATGTAAAATATATATCTATATGGATTGATATATATGCATTTTCACTAATAAGTAAAAAGAAAAGACTTATGAACATTTATAGTGTGATAGCTATTTTCCCTAGATGAAGACAAATGAATACCTATTAAAATAAACACCCTCACATCTTTAATATTTTATACTTTAAGATATGACCAATCATCACTTTTTGACACTATAGGAAGTGACATCACATGTTGACAGCGTGGTTCAGACACGCCCCCTGGAAATAATGAGAGGGGAGAGGGCATGTGATAAACTGTGGTAGATTCAGAGGCAGACATTGGATTGGCATGGCTATGTGGAGCTCAGCGCTGCAATCTCCATTCACGAGGCTCCCGCCTGGATATTTGGATTCTTTCTCATGCAGCTCTGATGCAAGGCTGGACAGCGTAACACAGCATGTTGCACGGCACTGGGAGGTAGAGAAGAAATAATAAGGGGAGACAACCTTACACACACTTGAGCGATGTTCCGTGAGCTTCTCGCTTTCTCTCGTCAGACCAGCGGGCTTTTCTGTACAGAGACCTGGGTCTAATGGAGGGATGCAACGATGTTACTCTTTGCTTGTCATGCTTGAATCAGAGCTTCATATTATATCCTTTTGTGTCACAGACCTTACTGTCTTTGTCTGTCACTGCCGCCAGATCAACTGTGGGGTAGTGTGGCGGACAGAGCCACCTCCTCAACCCCCCTCTCCCTCGTCTGTGCCCCCGACGTCTCTTCACTCCCTGCTTGCTCGTGTCTATTTACCACTCTCATGCTGCCCTCCCCTCGTTGTTAAGAGCAGTCGTTCTCGCTCTCGAGCTACCTACTGCTTACTATCCTCCTGCCTTTCCTCATTCAAAGCAGGCAGGCTGCTGTTTTATTCAGGCAGCTCGCTACATGATCCCTTAGAAAACTGTTTTCAGCGCTGCTCTGCCATCTCACAATTCCCGAGCCCTTCCAGTAATCCCTCTCCATAACAAAAGGATGTTCCTCCAGGAGGATTGATCCCCTTCACCCCCTTCAGTCACCCCTTCCCCTCCCTTGTCCTGATCTCCTGCCCTCTGACCCTCATCCTCGTGTTCTCAACCCCCAACCACCCTCTCCTGTTTGTCCTCACCCCAAGCCTCTTTCTCCCCTAACTCATTTCACCCCCTTGACCATGTTGCCATGTGTCTGCTGGCTTCAGCTTATCCTTATGTTGCTGTCCTCTGTGTTATGGACCCGGGGGGAAAACTGCCCAGCGACCTGCTTGTGCCCAGATCCTCACACTGTGGACTGCAGCGGCCGTGGGCTAACTAGTTTACCCGATGAGATCCCCTTGGATGTGCGCAGACTTTTGCTGGCTGACAACTGGATAAACCGCATCCCTTCAGACTTCCTGGTTCTATACAGTGACTTGGTCTATTTGGACCTCCGGAACAACTCCCTTTCCCACATAGAACCAGGGACCCTCAGCACCTCTTCCAGGCTGGTCTTCCTGGACCTTGGCAGCAACAATTTGACTGAAATCCCTAAGGGGACTTTTGGGGAGTCTCGGAGTTTGATCAAACTACGACTGGGAAACAACCCGTATCTGAGCAAGGTGAGTGAAGATGCTTTCCTGGGCCTCACCTCTCTGAGAGAACTTGAACTGGAGCGTAATGCACTGTCTACCCTAAAGGTGGGGGCACTGAGTCACTTGCCCTCCCTGCGGGTGGTGAGGCTAGAGGGCAATCCCTGGGTGTGCAATTGCAACTTTGCCAGCCTGTTTGCATGGCTAACGGAGAACAGTAATAAGCTTCCAAATGGTAAGTAACAACATCTAAGAGTCATTTTCTTTTCGTGTGTTTGACCCAAATAAAGCTTTACAACATTCAACAGTATTACGGCAAATCCATTACCACAACACATCGCTGGTCTATTTATGTTTCCCCTGTAGGAGAGGAAACCCCCTCCCTCTCCCTTGTTCCAATTTTGTCTCTTTTTTCCCTCCACCCCCACAGCCTATAATGTGTGAGACCAAGTGTGTAATATGAGACAATCGCACTCATTTGAAAGTGAAAACTGCAAGGATACTATGTCTCTAAAGTTAATAATTCTTTATAGACAACAACTTGAAATGCAGCTTTGTCCAGTTTTCAAAAAGAAATGAAACAGGTGACGTCAGGAATTTAACTTGCTGTTATATTTATTCCAAATTTGCTATTCTAATGTTTCCACACCCGACCTCTGTCCTCTGTAATCATCACCACCAATCTGTGGCTTATATTTATATTTAATATAAACACACAATTTTTATATAATATTTACTGTTTAGTGGACAATAATTGAAACAGGCAATCTTTTCCAACTCCACTGAAAATCAAACCCTTCCTCCTATTCCTGTGCTGACTGCTCTACCCATGTGAATTTTAAGGCTCATACTATCCACACGCTGTCTACCACTGTGATTTAGCCTGGAGCAGCGAGTTAGATAACAGGACTGAAGTTTTGGAGGCTTTACAAGGCAATCGCCATGTGTGCATGCTTATCTGAGGAACACAACAAGACAAAGGGGGTCACCATGTCCTTTTAGAGGCATTATATCTTTTTACATTGAGAAACCAGAGCTAATTTGTTCTAAGAGGAGTTGCACTCTGTGTCCTAGATAAAATAGGAAGCATTACCATTGTTCAGCATTCTGTTTTGCAGGCTATAAAATCTAAAGCTAAATATGTAACGCATAATTGACATTCTTACATAGAACACAGCAGTGGATTTCTCAAAAGAGAGAACTAGCACACTGGATCGAAGAAGCCAAACAGTTCTGACAGTCCTGCCATGCATGAAGAGTAAATTGTGCTTTACTTCTTCTGAGAACTAAATACACCCACTGTGTAACCTAATGAAGACACTACAAAATGTTCATGAACAGGTTGTCGTGAGTAACGATGAAGGTGTGCAGTCACCGTCACCTGGGGTGTGAAATGTTGCCCCACATAACAAAGAAAGGTGTTTCGTCACAGGCCTGAATCACAGGGACCAAAGTCACTGTGTGGTTCAAGATAGGGTTGAGTCAAAAGCAATGCCAGCTTCTTATGTGTGAAATAACCCTGTTATAATACCCCCCCCCCATGCCCCTGAAAAAAGTGGCTGACTGTTGCAAACTGCTGACAGCTCACAAAAGCAGACTTCTAATATACATTTAGGCCATGGTGTACCATGCTATTGATTCTGCTTCTGCCTTCCTCTATAGTCCTTTTTTCATTTGTCCCAAATTTGCAAGTTTAGGCCTGTGAGGAAACAAAGTTGATAAACTGGCAAGATTACCCAATTCCCCCAAGCAAGAGTTTGCAAATGCATTAATCACAGGCTCTATGTGTTGTCACCTCCAAGGCATAATGAATTGCATTAGCGGTGGTAGCGTTGCCTGATATCACACCGTTTCTGTCTCCAGTCTGACATCACCTCCATTCTAACCAGTTTCTACAGGACAAGGTGGTTTAAATTTACAGAATCAACTAAAGACCCATATGTCCACCTGAATCCAACATTGTTTTAAGTGGCTAATGGTTAATCATTAGGCATCCGATGGCACTCGTTGCTTTTTCAATCAAAAACATTGTTTGTTTGTATGTTATGGTGCCAGATGAATCAGTCAACACAGTCGATTGCACTGATTCAGAGGTCTGGACCAAGGCAAAATCTGGCCAGACAGACATCAACAACAAAGAAGAAGCCAGCGGCCCGGCCAAGTGGCTGTCATGACTGCCAACTGGCCCCAAAACACACTCAAATTCAGTTAGCAATGCTTATCTCACCTCATCTGCAGTTCTTACATTCCCATCACTGAGTGTTTGTTTCCTGGTTTCTAGCAGCTTGGACAAAACACAGTCGTTCTTATTGCTAAAGTAGTCTGGACTCTACTTTATAATGCTAATAAGACTGGAAGAATGGATGACAAATAATATCTGGCTGAACTGAAAGGTTCTGTGCTTCGCTTCTAGAAATGGTTTTATGCTTCTCGTCATTTTCTTCACTAACACCTTGAATACAATTTTACTTATCCACAACTAGCAGAAGTTAATTTTACCTAAAATCTAAAGAAGTTAAGAAAATGTTGCAGGGAAATCTGAAGTCTCTCAGAGTCTCTGTGGGAAGCACAAACAGCTGGGAGGCTTATAGTGAACTGGACTTACAAACATGGTTTACACATGCAGGAACTGCCAGACCTAATTAACGTAATGACCGAGCTCTCGATCGTGGAAAATGACCTATTCTCTGAAACGCTGCATTGGAAGTGGTTGCAAAACAAACAGATGGACACTCATTAGTGAATGAGCTTGACTTGGTAAGCGTTTCGATATGTATCAACTCTAACAACCATCATCAGCGTGGGCATCACCACTTAATATCTCACTCATCGCAGAAAGTAGAATTTAAATTCTACATTAGTGTGCTCTTTCACACGTGTGGTTGTTGTATCCTCACGTCGTTGTCAGCAAGCAACAAATCAGGTAAAAACATTTTTAAAAAATTATTATTATCAGCAACAGATTGACTGAAGCTGACTGGTTTCATTCAGCAGCACATTTAACTTTTTATTCTTTTTTCAAAAGGTCACACTGGTGTTGCTGCAGGATAAACAGGGATCAGCAAACCATGGTTTTGTTCTACCCTTCAGAAAGGGTGGAAGTCTACTAGTAATACTTGGTAATGTAAGCAGTGATGAAAGTACTACTGAAGATGCTCCAACTGCATATCTGATAAGCCAGAAAAAGGATGTTGAGAGGGCAGGGGAGACAAAAGATAAGCTGAAACAGAAAGTTCAGCTGAAAATCATCTTTCCTTTTTTTTTTGTTGTTGTCCTTTTCCAATAAGAGAAGCGTTGCTTTGTTAGCAACCCAAAGTTTGCAACCACCTCAACAAATTTTAAACCCGCAATGACCACACGCGGCACGAGCTAGACTAAACCAAATGAATCCAGAAATCATTCTCCAGAATTCAAATGTAGAACTAAACAGCTTCCCTGGTTAGAGGCTGCATCTAATGTAGCAGCTCCAGAGCCCATGCTATGAACTCAATTCCCATTTCATTTTTCACCTCTTGATTTCCCCTGTGATTTTGAGTTCGCAGTACAGCACAATTTCACGTTTGCATAACTTTGATTATTCAGTGCTTGGACGATGCTTCAGACTTTTTGGCCAGAAAAACAAACTGATGTGCAACACTGGAAACAAATCATTAGTCACTTTTACCATCAAATACAGTTTCTTTACCATCAGCTATCGTGTTGAGCAGGAATGAGATAAGGTAGATAACTGTACAAACACCTCTGCAGTCTCTTTTTAATTTTTGCACTATCTAAATGTTTTGTTTTTAGCCAACAGTGAGGCTCATAAATGTTTCAGTGGAAGGATGAGTGTAAACATGATCCACTGCTGTCTCCAGTGCTCTTGGGTTAAGGATGAACAAAGGCCATGTATAATTCACAGTGACACAGTTCTACAGCACATTGGCCAGGGTAATTGGAGCTAGAGCTGCCTACAGGGCAAGGCAGGCCAACTCTCATGGGAGACGTTAGACTGGGTCTGAAGCCCATCGCGGAGTTACTATCAACACTAGCCATGACCTGAACAGTTTCATGACAAACTAGGAGGACATGTGACATGACCAAATTCAGAATTGTCCTTCACAGCATATCTAGTTTCTCCTTTGAGACCACTTTCCACGCTCCACAGCATGCTCTGAAAACACGATGCCACTGGCTGACACTCACACGGTGTCACACTGCCCGGCACGATCGCTTGCTATCTTTACTGTGAAGAGAAAATATCTGTTCCATTAACACGGGCTGACAGCTTGTTTTATCTTGGCCTAATTTAATGTTTATTTAAAGTTGGGATGTAGAGGAGAGAGTGCCAGGAAGAGAAAGCGGAGTGCGAAAAGGTGGACAGGATTACAGAGTGGGATAGCATCAGGCGGAGCACAGGGAGGGATAATCTGTCAGTGTCAGAAATAAAAGGTGAAAAGCCAAAAGCATTATATCATTGAGGATGAGTAGGATTGGGAATGATGGAAATTTTTTTTTTTTCATCTATGTGTCCAACTGTGAGATATAAATTACTAATACCCACATATTTAGCTGCTTAATCACAAATTACGACAATAGACAAACTGCTTTGTCAGTCCGATGACAAAGCAGAAATCTACCGAGCATCTCTTGTTTTCAGGAAAAAGCAATTCCGCTTGTTTTTTGAGATGAGACATTTTTAACATTCCCAGCGGTACGACGATGTCGCCGAATCTCCATGCAGAAGGAATCCCCCTCCTGAGCGAGTCGCCCTCACCCCGCTGTCACATGCCTGCTCGTCATTTTGTGCAGCTGTGCGTTCATTTCACACATTCTACACTCTGTTCCTTTCCAGTCCTCACTGCTGCCTTTTTCTTGCATGCATCTCACCATTTTCTCTCAGATTTCCTTCAGATTACTTGGATGATTTGAAGTGAATCGTTTCTCAGCCCTCCTGCAATTATGCATGCCTCGTTCCTCTTACATCGGATGAATATTGGGCTTGAATGGCACATTCATCGTGTTTAATACAGCAGGCAGGGGACAGTTTTGTTAATAACTGTCGCAGCTGGAGTATTCAGGGGGAGTGCCTTAGTTTCAGTATGTTATAGGGAAAATGGAGGCTACTTCCACACATGTGCAGATGTACTGACGGGGTAATTTTGCCTTTTGTTTTTGGTGCAGAGATCAATCTGGACACAGACTGTTGAGAGGGAGGGAGGAGAAACAGGCCTCTGATATCATTCTGCCACAGCTAGGTAGATCAATCATGACTGAGACAGCAGAGAGCCAATCCTGTTGACTGGCTGTAATCCTAAATGTAATCCATCAACTGTCCGTGCCAGGACTGTAACAGAGCTGGGTGGGCTGACACACCTGATAGTGTAAGGTTCTGATTGGTGTTGCGTCAGTGCACAGCAGTCTGCTCCGTCTTGAGTTTTGTGATCACGGTGGTGTTTGGGGTCATTTATGAACTCGCCGTACTCATTTACAAGGCTGTTATTGACTCACTGCGAGGCTCTAGAAACTCTGTGAGCTTTAAGTCACCGTCTGTATAAAATGTTTCAGTGGATACCTACTTATTCATATAGGATTGTACTAAACATTTAACAGCATACACTCAACCTGCATTGAACAATATCCAAACACATCATTGCTAAACATATTAAACTGAATGAGCTAGGCACCAAATTAAATTACAGGTATAAGCATAAGCAACACACACTCCTTCATGCCATTGAGTGCTGTTAACTGTATTTGTATTGGTCTTATCTCTTTTAACTAGTTCTATAAATAGACACAAATATTAAAAGTCAAAAGAAAGCCTCATCCTTTGGGCCTCTTCCCAGAAGTGAGTTTAAGTTAGTCGAGCTCTCTTGGGGTTCTCTGGCTTCACTGAGCCTAACATTGGATGTCCTGGATAACTGCTGTCACAAAGCTTGTTTCCAACTGCCTGTGAAACAATGCTTATATGAGAGAAGCAGAGTTCCTGTAATAACAGCTGAACTATGGGAAAATTAACTGACTGAATGATTAAAATATTTCATGAGATTGTATATAATATAATATAATATAATATAATATAATATAATATAATATAATATAATATAATATAATATAATATAATATAATATAATATCCTAAGGCTGTGTTGCATCAACATCATCATGTTGACAGGAGCTGAAGGCCTGTAAAATATCACCTTTTTATATGATGGAGTACATCAAATTCTATTCTATTCTATTCAAGTATCATAACAGTAGTGGTAGTGCTGTGGTCGTATTAGCTGTGGTTTGTTTGTGTTTACATTTATTTTAATTACTCCACAGTGCCACCAGTTGGTAGGTGACGTCACACCTTGAAGCGTCGATGTTGTGTATCCTGGTATTTTGCAGGGTAATTCTTACTGAGCAACCAAGGTGTGCTGCATGCTCATCCAGTACAGATTTATCAACCTACCATGCTTAATTAATTACTTTTACTGTAATTCAGATCCTGATTTACAAACTCAAAGATGACGTTCTCTTCAACTTGAAACTAGAGCCCGAAACCACTGAGGTGAAGAAACGTTTGTTTTACATTTATCCTGGATTTTATGGCCATTAGAAAGAATGCAGGTTTAATGTTTTTCTGCACTGGCTTGACTTTTCATACCTGGCAGCTATTTCCATCTTTTATATAAGCCTGCAGTCTTTTATTGTTTACAAGAGAAGCATCCACTGCAGTGATTTCAAAATAATGGATTTTCTTCAGTCACTTTGCCATTGCTTTGTAGATATTCTGGTTGTACGTTTACCTCCCACTACAGGCTTTGTTTTTGGATTTTTTATATGGTAGCTCCCAATTAATTACCTGTAAAAAATCTATCATAGGTAGGTCAGAGGTAACATTACTGAAAATCTAAAAAACCTCTCAGTATTAATAAGATATTTTTCACCTGTTCAATATTTCCCATATTTTCATGCAGTGTAAATGTAAATATTAGATTGATGAAGTCTATCCTTTGATATTTGCTAAAATAAAGTGATGTTACTTGTCCAGGTGTATTGCATGCTTATATATAGTTTAAAAAGTGGAACCACCTGGATGAAGATAAGTTTGCTGTCCCTTTCCACCACTGGCCTGTTCAGTAAATCCATTTTGATAAATGTGATAATGCTGCTACTCCTGCAGGGGCCTTGTGTTCACCAGGATAATTTTAGTCTCAGATGTCATTAATCAAGCATCTGGAACAGGCAAGACCAGACAGAACTGTCTCAAAAGGCAAAGGCTAAGTCTCTGAGGTGATGGGTAATCAGCCGTTTGTAGTAAGTGCAATGTGAATATGAATATAATTCATTAATTTTAGGCACAAACAGACCGGGCAGGCTCTCTCTCTCTGTGATTCTGATGCTAAACGTGGCGTTTCATTCAATGTGACGGCTGTTAAATAATTAATCACAACAAATTAATTTACATTCTACCTATGTCTGCCTTTTTGAATGTTGAATGTGTTTTATTGTACACACAATTAAGCTGAAACAGACAACAATGAGTTTCCTTATTTCAAGCACTGAAATAAACCGCCCTTAATGTCACAAACCATAAGAGTAAAGGGGGAAATCGCACTGTCCATAAAATACCAGGTGCAAGCATTTCCACTCAGTGCTGTTAGAGAAATGAGAAATGTTAAGTAAAAATAAATAAATGAAAAAGAAAAATTATCGCAGCTGATTTAAACTGCACTTTGCCAAGTTTAAAGTGTGAGCCATGTGGCTGGTTATGCAATGCAATCCTTAGAATAGTGGATTTTTAAAAGCATTAAAAGCCAACAAAGCATTTCAGCTCATACTTGTCGAGGAGGAGATTAAACATTTCCAAATGCATTGTGACCTTTATAAGGCCAGCATTGCCTTTTCAGTAGCTGCAGTCACTCAGACCACCTGAATGAGCAGTATACCCACAGGCACTGGAACACAAATTTGTTTTGATCTCTGATTCTCACAGCATATGGTCGACACGTCTTGGACTTAATCACGCCAGGAACCAATATGCTCTTCTTGAGCTTCAGAAGGACTGATGGTATGGGCTTATTAAAGCTTTTTTTTTGACATAGTGAATCAAGCTATTGGAATATTCTGCTGAAATTACTTACTATGTATTAATGCTGTGGTTCGTCCAAACTTGGCTATAATACACGATGGCTCGGACACATTCTATTCCATTCTATTCATGAAGTGCTAAATCAAAACAAACAAGGCATATTATATTGTAAGGTAAAGAATAAAACCCTAACAGTCAAAACAACCACCTATGAGTAAGCACTTGGCAAGAGTGGGAAGGAAAAACTCCCTTTTAACAGGAAGGAACCTCCAGCAGAACCAGGCTCAAGGAGGGGCAGTCATCTGCTGTGACCAGTTGGGGCTGATGAGAGAGAGACGGGACAGTTAAAAGAGGTGAATGAAAAGAAGCACCCGAGCAGTCTAGGCCTATTGCACTGTACCTAAGACAGGGTTCAGGGTCACCTGATCCAGCCCTAACTATAAGCTTTATCACAGAGGAAGGTTTTAAGCCTAATCTTAAAAGTAGAGAGGGTGTCTGTCTCCCGAATCCAAACTGGGAGCTGGTTCCACAGAAGAGGGGCCTGAAAGCTGAAGGCTCTGCCTCCCATTCTACTCTTAAGTATCCTAGCAACCACAAGTGATATGGAACTATGAGGTCTTTAAGACAAGATAGGGCCTGGTTATTTTGTATGCCAAGAGAAGAAATTTAAATTCCATTCTGGGTTAAGATGTCAGTATGGGAGAAATCTGCTGTCTCGTTCTAGTCCCTGTCAGTATTCTAGCTGCAGCATTTTGCATCAGCTGAAGGCTTTTCAGGGAGCAACATTGTTTCTGCAAAGTTACACACGGGTTCAATATTACCGGGTGTCATTACTGCTGACACGAATTATTATCTTACCAGATTTATGTTTAGCCTTAGGCAGCAGTTTCAAATTTCCCTCAGTGTGGCCTGCTCTGGTCCCTGGAAGACATTCGACCGTGGTTGCTGGTGTTGCTTCATGTTTCTTAAAACAGAATTCACAATAACCAGAGTTTGTTTCTCAGCAGGTTTTTCACTGAGTGAGGGAAAACAGAGACATGAATAGGTTGGTGGTGTGCTGGGGGCTTCTGTTTGGGACAATGCTTCCTCTTCACAGTCACCCAGCCAGCCTACATTCCTGGCTGCTTGGAATCTACAGGGAGAGAGCTAACAGCAGCTAAGCTACCTTAGTCTGCACCCATTACAGGGACCTGGCTAACTACAGGATTTTCCAGGATGCAGAGCCGGGTCTCCAGTTCACTCAGCCTGGCCTCCAAAGCTATAAACAAATTAAACAGCAAACAGACACAGCAAAACACCACTGTGCTCTGGAACAGGAACAGGAAGTGATACGATAGTGAGAGCCAAGCCCAAGTCTATGATTGGTTATGTTCTTTATCTGACAAACAGTATGCGTGTGACACATTTTATGCATTCCTAAATTGTCTGATAACTGACTCCTCCTTAAACTGAACTTCATTATTGTCCAGAGTCTATAATAAATGCATAAATTGTTTATAAACTTATGGTGGGTGATAGTCATTATGAAAGTTGTAGGAAATGTTGTGGTTTTTAATCTCTTAGAAACATTTTTCTGTGCTATTGCATCGTATCACAAGTGAAGAACATGCTTCCAAAAAGATTCAGATTAAATGAAAATAGATGCACATGATTATTGCCATTGAAAATACTTGTTTTGTTACATTTTGGTCACACAGACTTTTACCAGAGATGCAGATGCATGCATATGTCAGCTGAAATGGGAGAATCTTGATGAAGGTTTATCAAGCTCTTAAAAAATCCTATGACAAATCTTATTAATACTGTAACGAGGAAATCAAAGGAGCATAAAAAACAAAATACCCTCCATGCTATCTTTGATGTACTGCCAAGTATGTGCATTTGCATGTACAGTATCAGCAGAAAGTAGCCACCCACATTCCAAAGCTTCATCTCTACCCACCTATAAACTAACACTTGCATCAATATGTCTAGTTCTTCACACAGCACACTGCCAGAGGTGGAAAAAGTACACGCATTCTTCACTTAAGCAGAAGCAAAGATACTTGTGTTAATAAAATACTGTGGTAAAAGCTGAAATACTGTTTCAACTTTTTACTCAAGTAGAAAGTAGCACTTCTACGAGCTAATTCTGTGCAAGCCAACTGAATATCCATCTGCCCAAATAATAATACAATGAAGTAACAGAACAAAAGCTTTATTGGATGGATGGACTTAAACATCTGATCTATTTGCTGGTGCCTGTATTGTTGATGGATGACTTTGCATTTGAAACTACAGAGGAAAACTGGTGCAGTCCGGTGTTAAAGTGTGATTTTGCTGCTGTGAGAACCAGTGACGTGCAGTCAGGGAAGACATCATGGAAATATAAAATTGAAAAATAAATTCAATGGTTATATTAGTGATTTGTATTTTAAAGTTCTTTTGCATTTAACACCAGCCCGCTGAGCCTCACCATGGATTGACTATGCTAACTATGCTAACATGCTATGCAGCGAGAACGTATTGCTGTCCCTCTGTATGTCGCTATTAAGTTCGAACATTTTTACTATATGAACTAAATTTCTATATTTTAGCTGGTGTATATAATGCACAGTGTTTTTTTAAATCAACAACTGTATGTGTGTAACGTTTTCTTGTGCTGAGCGATCATAAAACTGCTGCTTCTACATTAGTTTGCATATGTAAAGGAAACTGATATGAAATTTTAAACAAAACACGCTAACTGACGCTACTCTGTAGGGTTCATATGTTTGTAACTCGGATGTGATGACGTCAGTGCCTCACCAGCCTTGAGACTCACCGCACGTCACTGGTGGGAACCCTGTGACTGGCTGTAGAGGCAGAAATAAGTCACAACAATAAATTGTGAGCTCCACCAGGTTTTCTGTGCTGGCTGTGATCAGCTGACCTGTGCTGCTGCTCTTTGGATTTACACAACTGAATTTAACAAGATATACCTGAACTATCACACCTGATTTCCCGCCCCTACACAGTATAAAGTTAGCATAAGATTACAATTAGTAAATCAGTATAACTTGTTCTAAACTGCACTAAGCCGCCTAATATTTCCATGCATCCTTTGATTAACACAACACATACTTCAGTCTATTTTGCAAGAAGTGGGCCGGTGCCAGACGTCCGCGTACAAAACCAGGTCCAAAAATGTCACTGTGCAACTTATGACCACACACTATACATGCTTATTTAGCTGAAAGTCTCCTCTTTCCAACAATATACTGCATGTCAGCATCCAACAGACACAGCGTAACCACCAAAGCGTTGTACACAGCGGTACCAAAAACTGACCAACCTAATTTTTGCTGTCGAATCCACCCATATGTGGGATCAATCGATCGAGTCCAAGGAACAAAAATAATGCATCCATAAGGTCCATAAGACGAGTAATATGCAACAGTGACCCCGAAACGGGCCGCAAACTTCTTGCGCAAGACGCGAAGTGCACCTTGAGGCTTTCCAGGTGTTGTGCCAAAAAGTGATTTTCGGTATTTGCCAAAAAATGATTGCCTGTATTTAAAAGTCTGTAAATGACTTGTTGACCTATAATCTGTGAAACATAAGTCAAACATATCTTTCATAAATAATATTAAGTCATTTCGAGTGAGAAAACAATATTTCTATCACAATGTAGAAGCTCCATGACTTCTATATATTCGTATTTTACCAAGGGAAAAACAGTCATTGACATTAAAATTGTCTTTTTAAACAGAAATCTGGCTCAGAGAGCTGCGGAAATGGCAACAAATATAACATCATAGTTTTATAAAGATGTTTTAAGTGGCCAAAAAGCACTAGATTGATTATAATAATTTAGGTACGATAACACAGACTCCTAAAGATTCTTGCAAAATAGGTTATTTCTTCATTTTATATATATATAAGCCCGTCATAAATCATGCGGACTGCACTCTATTAATCAATATAAGTGAAGACATTACACATAAAAGCACATAGAAACATTGAAAATCACTTTTTACCACAACACCTGCTAACTGCTGCTAAATGCTTCGGTTCTTTGTTTCACGCTTTCGCGGCTCCAGGCTCTTACGCTTCGATTGACACATGGTTTGACCAATAGGGCCTCATCGTTTGGCTTCGGTCAGGCCAAACATCCAATCAGTGCTCGCAACCAGCCAAATTTGATGACAGGACATTGACGCGAGAAACACTGATTGGTCAGCGAAAAATGAAAAAAAACAAACAGATCGCCGTATAGCCAATCAGCTAATGCATACGTAGATGTCGCATGAGCTGGGTATGTTCCATTTTTACTCCAGGTCAGCCCATCTGGGCTGCGCGTAACGAAGCACACGGGTACACGGGGTCTAAGCGCCGTTTTATAACAATTATGGCTATTTTCACACCGTTTGATCTAATAACATTAGAGAAGGACAGAGAAAACAAAAATAGCCGGAATGAAGCCTGTGGGCTGAATATTTCAGGCAATATGGCCTTTGTGTGGGAAAGGAGGCCCAGAGACTTGAAAAATCATAAGCATATGAAATATTGATAGAAGATATTGACTTCAAATTTGGATTGGAAGTAGCCTAGAGCCTAGTCTTTCTAATTATGGCCTTTTTTTAGTCCATACATAAAGGATTCTGCAGTGTACATTTTTGTACAAAAATGTCACTGTTCAATGGGACATAACGTTCTGGTCGTTATACATAGAGAAAAGATTCCTTTTGTGGTAAAAACTACGGAGCATTAGCTTTTAAAAATGCCCAAGCATTTGCTTATACCCATCAGGGATCACGAACAGCTTCTACTCAAACATTGTGTTACACGGCGAGGCGAGAATTTTTCTAAAATCACTGGATGCTTTATTAAAGAACAAAATTTCAGGAACACATCAAATATAAATTCAATGTCTGCTAAAAAAAAACAAAAACCAAGGACATAAGAGGTAAACTGAGCAGTCCAAACCTTTGAAAAAAATCTCTTCTTCCTCTCCTGTCCAGTCTTTCTTACATCTTTCTCCATCTCTGAATGAAGTTATTCTTTTCTCTCAGTGGAAACACAGCAGCTCTACCTGTAGTTAGCAGACACATTATGTGACAAACTGCATATAAACAGTTTGTGATTGCTGATATTTGTTGAGCTGTTGCATTTGAATTGACTGTTAGCTGTTCTGTTACACTAGCTAGATGCTAAAGTACCACAACCACAACTTAAGGACATTAACAACAAAAACGCAGCTCCTGATTATTGTGGTCCATCTTAATTCCTAATATATGTAGTATTTTTTTTGTTTCACCTGTACTGTGTGCAGTAAGCACCAGTGATGGATGCATAAATTGGATTGTCTTTCATGTTATTGCTCCTTCCATTTAATTTCAGATTGTTTGTTGCATGAAGATGCACAGGGACAGGAAATAGTAGCTTCTCACAAGTGTCTTAAACTCAAAGTAATGAGCCTGTTTTAAAAATATAAGGAGTATAAATTGGAAATACTTGTCTTATGTGGGGAGTAAAAGTAAAAGGTTCCAGGTCAAATAAATACTCAAAGTATAGAAAACTGAAAACTCTACTTAAGTAGAGTAACCAGTACTTCATTACTTCACACCTCTGTACATCACCAGTCTGAAGGCATGAAGGTTGCTGTATGTTAGCAATATGAGATACACATGACTTGGAACAACGTTGTCAGCAAAATAACTTGAATGCTTGACTCCTTAAGCATGTGAAAGCGAACACCTTCTATTTTCAGCAATAGCATTAATAGTCAGTAGTCAGCATGTGCCTGTTAAAACTGACCCAAATGGTCCAGTGTTAATCTCATTTGTGCTCATGAGAGGAAAAGAAGACTCGGTGAAGGGCTTGTATCCTTGAAATCCAATAAGCCACAGTCACTGTCCTTTTCCATTTAAACAATGTCTGAACAATAACCTACGTGAAAGTGACAGAGGCACCGAGAAGAGCACTCACTGATTTATCACGCCTTCATCTCGGGATGAGTTTGGTCAAGGTGCCCCCGTCTGAGACAGTGGCCTTTACGAAGCTGTCCATCAGTAGATTTCTGAAAAGTAACCGAGGTCATATGTTTGCATTCTCAGGGATTTACCTTCATTAAATCATTTTTAAAGGGGGTGTTTATTTCATTCACCAAAGCAACATTAATGCATCTATCGCTACTTTCACTGCTCTACAACACGCTGGATAAAATCAGCTTTCTCTCACTGATGGATACACTGTATCGCAGTATTTCAGCTGCATTCTGAGAGTGAACCTACTGTCATGGTGTGGGTGGCTGTACTGTATACACGGTGCAACTTCAGCTCAAGAGTGAAGACTTCTGATCGACCTTCCAGTTATTAACTCATCTCCCACACTTAGGAAGAAACTGCATTACCCTGTTGAACTGAGATATTCCACTATCAGAATTAAAGGGCTTCGTACAAATAGGAGCTCAAACGCTGCTCTCCAGGTTTCTTTTTTTTTTCTTTCTTTTTTTTTTTTCTTTTAGCACCT
>VOQJ01036022.1:0-15966 GCA_015052665.1 Apistogramma diplotaenia | reverse complement strand
AGAAAAGTGCAGATGCTACCACTGAGTCATAAAATGTCTTTAGCAGAGTCCTGCAGACACCAAAGGACCTCAGTCTCCTCAGTAGGTGGAGTCGACTCTGACCCTTCTTATACAGGACGTCTGTGTTTGTGGTCCAGTCCAGCCTGTTGTAGAGGTGAACACCCAGGTACTTGTAAGAAACCACAGTCTCAATGTCCTTTCCCTGGATGCTCACCGATGTTGTAGGGGGTGACTTCCTCCTGAAATCTATGACCATCTCCTTCGTCTTGCTGGTGTTGATTTGGAGAGTGTTGGTGTCACACCAGCTGACGAAGTTTTCCACTACGTTTCTTTTTCTGTGGTTAGGGTTAGGGGTAAGGGTCAGGGTCATTGTCAGGGGTAGGTATTTATGTCTGTTTCTGCGGTCTGCCAGACAAAACCAAAAACGTTATTTACACGCACTGTCGTCCACGACCACTAGATGTCACTTTTTTACCTTCAACAATGCAAATATTGGCTGTAATTTCTGAATTCTGAAATGACCAATGCTTACGTTTTCACTCTGAGGACAGGCTCACAATTAGAGTAAATTTTTGAAAAAATCATCATTTCTAGTGCAATTTTACATTGAAAATAACAATGTATGATTGTCAAAATCCCACCACACATTAGACGCCTATAGTATTTAAGCAATTTGTTGTTTTAGCTGTATATTATGAGAGTAACAGATGGTTGTAGGTCCAGACACTGTGAACTATTTGTCACCTATGATGCTAAGCCCCCATTCACTCAGATGAGGTTGCAGAAATTGCAGAACTACAGAAGGATATGGGAATATGATTAGCAGCCGCTCATCTGCATCAATGAGAATATGTGCAGGGCCGACTGCACCGTCTGCCACTGGGTTTTCTCTATTAGTCATGGAGGAATCTGTGACATCAAACAACATGATGGAAAATCAGGAGGAGTGAAAAGCTGCAGATGGCACCTCCAAGTGAAGGGAAATGATGATAGCCTTTGGCCATAAAAAGTGCATTATTGAGCACCCTGAAGCCAAAATGTATCTCATTGTTCCAAATGCTGGAGATATTTACTCGAGTCAGATTTCAATGCAGCAGATAATGTTTTGGCTACACTTTCGTCTTGTTTGGCATTGAAGGAGTAGTAGAAGAGTCTGTCAACTATGCTTCTATGCTGAAAATTGACACTAAAGTGCGCCCAGTCAAAAAATGAAGCCAAAAGGTTCCGCCCATATGTATCCGATAATTTACGAGTAAGGCTACATTAAAGTTAAAGATGACTCATTGGTGAAGTTTTCAGTTTTTAGGGCTTACTCTCCAGTCTGTTGCCTGTTTTGAATCAAACTCATCACCACTCAGCCACATTGCTGCATTATCACAATCACAATGCATGAGCACCTGACGTTGTATTCCCTAGCCAAAATGCAAATGACAAAGTGCAGTAATGATAATATTATTATTATTATCATTACTGAACGGCTTTACATCGTGATAAATTACCTCTTGACTGCAATTGTCAACTCGATCTCTCCTCTAATTAGCTAATTTGCTCATCTATGTGGTGGAAAAGTGACTATTTGATTAATATGATTTAGAGTCCAGCAAAATATGTAATAAAACTTGATTAATGAAAAATATTATTTAATAAGAATGACTGAACTTGGCGATGTGTTTTATTTTTAATTAGAATTGTGCGATAACACAAGCCTGGAGAAGCAGTAACCACTGATGCCTAAGCCTTAAATAATTTTTGTCTGCAACATAAACCTCTATGTAACATTAAAAAAGGTATATTGTTTATGCTTGTAATTCACCCAACATATTACAAACTAACAAGTTCAGCTGTGTTTTGTTACTTTGTTTCCAAAACAAAGCATTCAGATACATAATTGTTTGTCAGGAAACTTATTGCACCTGCAGCCATGTGATGGGTCGTCTTGTACAGTTGAGTAATGTTACTCCTCCTGTCTCATCTTCCCTCAAGGAAGTACAGGCATAAATGCACACACATACAGTGAAACAAAGTGCAAAGGAGGGCAAGAAACTCTGAGTTGAAATAAAACTTATGCACAAAGACGACACGAGCCTTCAACTTGACTGTGCTGTTGAGAAGCTACTAATGTGGATTCACTATTGAGAAGCCTTGTTCCTTATCTTGAATTCTGAAAAGTTTGCCCCACCCTTCAAGTTGAAAGGTACTGTCTCTATTATGCTGCACATCCAAGGAAG
Organism: Apistogramma diplotaenia; assembly: GCA_015052665.1. Taxonomy (NCBI): domain Eukaryota; kingdom Metazoa; phylum Chordata; class Actinopteri; order Cichliformes; family Cichlidae; genus Apistogramma; species Apistogramma diplotaenia. Next base: position 13,738 of record VOQJ01036022.1, on the reverse strand, counting down.
AAACTCAGCATTTGGATATGCTGCTTCTAAAATATGATTAGAACACATTTTTTTAATGTGCTGGATTTTGCAAGATTTTACATCCCTGTCTTCTTTCAGGTTATCAAAAATGTACATCTAGTCATTTATTTTACTACATTTTGCCTATTGGATGTTTATGCAAATTAGTACATGCTTAATGAGTTACAATCTGCAACAGCAAAGTAATGTTTTTTCCTCATGGAAGAAATCAGCTGTGGAAGTTAAATGATGCTACTGTTACTGTTCCTGTTGTACTTTCCAATGATACATTTATTTTCCCTGAGCCTGGTTCTGCTGAAGGTTTTTTCCTGTTAAAAGGGAGTTTTTCCTTTCCACTGTCACCAAGTGCTCGCTCATAGGGGGTCGTTTTGATTGTTGGGTTTACTCTGTAATCATTGTAGGGTCTTTACCTTATAAAAAAAAAAGTGCCTTGAGACGACTGTTTGTTGTGATTTGGTGCTGTATAAATAAAATTGAATTGAAAATTGAATTGAATTGAATTGAATTCCTTATGCTCTGACTCAGAAATCTGAATTTCAGGTTTGGTTATGCTTCTTTCAAAACCTAATTTAGTCCTATAAATGAGTGACAATATTAATAGGTTAATATCTCATTTGCAAATTTAAATATAACATTTAAAAAAAACATACATTATACAAAAAAAATGCACTTTTAATCAGCTGGAGTTTACCTTACTGACCTGCAGTGTCACTCCCTCAATAAGATTGTTTTATTTAAGCAGATCTTTAATTAAATTTTAAATTTACTTTCATATAAGAAGATGTGGCTTTTAATCACAGTAAGAGGCTCTGCTGAGCAAAGCCGTTGTTCTGCTTTGACAACTTTATAGTACTTTTCGCCATCAGTCACATTTCTGTCATTTTGCAGTGGAGGTGTTTTGTTAGCTTTCGTTATTGGAAAAACTCCCCAAACAATTTGTACAAATAGTTTTTCCAGAAAATATTGCAGAAATCCGACCTTAGTTTCATTGTATCTCTGAAATATTACACACCGACAGTTTACTGAACTCACCTCTTTACTTATTTATTGGCTTTGCCAAGACAAAGATGCCTAACATGATGAGGCTGTTTGTTTGTGAAGGACTATCTCAGACCAAGTCCTCAGTGAGGCTTTTTTGGCTTTACACCTTGTTAAACACTGATTCCTTCTTTCACATCCTAAGCCATTTCCATCCACCCCTCCCTTTCCTACATTTTTGCTCTCTCTTCATGCTTCAGTCTGTTGTTTGCATTTTTCTAATTATATGTTTAATTGTCTGTCTTCTTCCAGCATTTTGGAGCCCAGGTACATCAGGCCAACTGTCCTCCAGGATTCAGATGTCCCCGTTTTCCTTTCCAACAGGTGAGGCTGCTAACAATCCAATTCTCTGCTGTCTCCAAAGCTTGGAGCCAGCTCTAATCTACATTGCTGATTTTACCTCCAACTGTAATTTACACAGGAGTGTGTGCATGTATGCTGTAACTGTAACTCGGATCTCTATTGATTCCTTTTTTTTTTTTGATTTCATGAAACTGTCAGCTTGTGTTACATATGAAAACCCTGCCATTGTGCAATAAATAGTCCTATGAGATTAACCAATCTTCTGCTAGAATGATGTAAAATCCAGGTCACATCTGATTGCGATAACGTGCACGTGTCTGTATGAATGTCTTGTGCATGAGCACATTTCGCATGTACGGTTTGGTGTGTGTATTTGTGTGTAAAACCTGACTCAGGTTATATAATTGAATATAGGCTTGAAAAAAAGGGTTTTATTTGTCCGGATGTCACTCCTGATGGATGCTCCTCATAAGACAAGCACAATCAGTGATCATTCCTCATCTTTCCTCCCACTCCTTACCGTTCCTATCCATCATATTTTATTCACAAATTCAAGCCCCCCCCCTCCTGCCTTTGTTGGCTCTGGTAGATAGTGGTGTCACAGAGAATTTCATGCTGCCACATGTTGTGTCTGTTCCGTTGTAATTGAGAAGGAGGCTGGCCATCTTTAATAATAAGTCTCATGACTGTTACACGGTGACGGATAGCAGCGAAGCTGTAGAATAGATGGCTTTTCACTCTGCACCAACAAATATATATACTGTAATTATACACTTATAGGAATGGATTCTCATTGAAGATCTGTTTATGGCACAGTACTGTTTCATAATTTTTCACTGGTCTGGTGCACATTTCCTCCATCTGGGTCTGTAAGTTGCTTTTGAGTGCTGCCTCAAGCTCCGCAAGTGGTGTATGCATTAAAGTTAGGTAAAGAAAGATATTGTAACTTCGCAACGATTTCAACATCATACCCCTGGCCTTAGGTGAGGTAAGGTGTTATGGACTTTCAATAGATATCCATGCCTCAAAATTTTAGAACAGCCATTGTGCGTTCCTACATATCTGAGGTAATCTGAGGCATCCAGAACCAAATGCCTCCAGGACCCTTTTTTGGCAGTTATTTTGAAGCACTTTGTAATGTCCCTGTATGCAATATGCAAATTCTCATTGGTCAGACAATTGCTGGTGTTCCTTTCTTAGGATGTTGCCTCAATAGCCTCCCAGGATTAATCCTTTATTCCGGGAGGAATGGATTGTGAAACACGGAGGTGTATTGACACTTGGACTCAGGTGCCTGCTAGTACCATCAGCGACCAAGTTGGATTGGGATCCTCTGTGCTCAAAGCAGAGACATCATGTGATATTAAAATTATTATTCAGGTCAGGATGCCTTTTAGTGTAGTTTCTTCAATGGTTCTGATGTTTGGACCGCTTGTTGATATACAGTAGTTCTATCTTTGGGATTCATATGAGATTAACAAAACACTGGTGTGGATGTGGAGTTATTATGCTTTTAGTATAACATGATTTCATATGCTGAAAATAGAGCAAAACTAAGTTGAATGAATGTGACATTTGCATGGAAAATAAAAGAGTTTGTTGATGCTATCATGTTGACCAATCTTTCACTGAAATTCAACTTGGATCCTTTTTTTATTGTTGATGATTGAAAAAAAAATGTTGGCTTAACTGTTGCCAACTTTGTGAATTACAGAGAAAAGCTAATAGGACCACTGATATCATTTCTTCTCTTTGTCTGCAGAGCACAACTAAAAATACTCTTTAATACCCAAGTCATATTTATGAGTTTCTTAAACCTTGTCAACACAAATTTGAAGCAAAAAATTGCAAGTAATTAAAAAATTAAAAGAAATGTAGCAAATATAATACAAATGAGAACTTTTGAATTAAAAAAAAAAGAATTTTCTGGCAATTATTTCATGGTTCAGGCTTTAGAGGGTTGAAAAAAAATTATAATTAGGTGTAAAGGGGTTGTTTTTACAAATGCCATATTTTAACTAGTGATATTTGGCCTAGCAGACATGCTCCCTTCACCATGTTTTGTGGTATTATTATTATTTGGTGAAGACTAAGCCTAAGTGCAGTCGCATATTCGATGATTCACTAGCTCATAGAACCACATTTATCAGCAATAATTTGAAATGATGATTTATGTATATATGTAGCCAGTATGTTGAAGATGTGCAGTACTGATGAAGGTGATGCAGATGCGATGAATGTACAGTAACCCAGAAGAGCATCACAGCTCTGCTGAAGCCTCCTCTTTATCAGGCGCTTCATCAGGTGCTGCAGCATCTTCACCTTCGGCCTTAACTTCTACATAATTACGGGGAATTATATAAATGAATATACTGCAAAATCCACAATACAGAATTATTAAGAAAAATCCCCCAGTGATACAGTGAATCCGCAGTAAGTAAACGACACCCCCCACCCCCATCCCCCGACACACAGCCGATGCAGCTTTCTGGACCATCATACTTATCACTACTTCATGTTGTACTAAGAGAACCTTGTTATTTAACAAATTTTAATTAATTTTAATTCTTTTTTTAATTTTAATTCATAACACAAGATATTCTGGAGGGTTTAGCAGACATTGCGTGACAGTTGGACTTGAAACAACAACTATAATCTCCACATTTTGACTTTTTTCACAAAGTACTATTTTGACTTTATTCTCGAAATTTTGACTTTATTCTCAAAATGCACAATTTATTGTTTTTCTCAATGTGGCTCTAATACTCCTTCGTAGGGTTGACTGGGCAATTGCAACATTTGATTTTTTTTCTTCTTCTTCAACCATACTGTTTTTGAGTTGCTGGTGTGTGTGTGTGTGTGTGTGTGTGTGTGTGTGTGGTCAATGAGCTTTTGCATGACCCAATTTGACCCAAGCTTTAGTTGGAAGACATATTTGACTCTAGAATAGAGGAGTTCATGTTTGACTCAGTGACTACAAAGTGTCCAGGTCCTGTGTCATCACCCCTCCACCACTGTGCTTGACAGTTAGCATGAGGTGTTCTTGCTGATGTGCTGTGCATTACAACTGAACAGGTCCACTTTGGTCTTATCTTTACAAAGAACATTGATCTAGTTGTGGTTTATTCTAAGTCATATCTCCGTGTTCTTTTAGTGAGATAAGGCTTTCTTCTGACAACTTTCCCAACCAATCCTCTGAGATGTAGCTTTTACGTTTTTTTTTTTGCAATTTCTCTGAGCATTGCACAGTCTGACCTTGGGGTGAATTTACTGGGAAGATTAGCAACTGTCTTGAATGCAGTGTTTCTCACTGTGGAATGATAAACTTCAAATTGTTTGAAAATTGCCCTATAGCCTTTCCTAGATTCATGTGCAGCAACAGTTGCTTCTCTTAGATAATTTCTTCTATTATCTAAGAGTAATAATTATCTAAGGTCTTTCCTCCTTATCAAGGCTTTTATAGAGGTTATGGAGGTACTCACAGTTGCTAATGACATGGTGTGACATGCCATATTTTACAGTTTGTCTGAGGTTGTAGTCTATATCATTTTAAGACCTGTTGAGGACCAGATGATTTTCATTACGTCCTTAGAATTGAAAGGATATTTACTTTCTTTTTACAGTACCATGACTGCACATCTGCTATGTTGGGGTAACACCAGTTCTTTATTGTTTTTTTAATACCTGCTCAAAGTAACTCTTCTATTGTAGGAGTGAATACAGTCAAAAATAGAAAGAAAGAAAGATGGAAAACATTTATACATATATTGGAAACACAGTACATATTGCTGAATGATGGTTCCTGCTATTTGAGTAGGTGGTTGTCATCACAGCCTGTGGTGCTTAACATCCACCTATAACACGTTATATCTATAGATATAACAGCTTCTCGCTGAGCTGTGAATAAAAGAGGTGACAAATACGTCGTGTGTGATCAGAGCACCGACTGACTTTTTCTTGCACTGTCAAACTGGCAGCTTAAATCTAGCAAAAGGACACCGGTGACACTCGTGTGTTTCTGACGCATCTCTTTGATTAAAAAACAAATTCATTCACAGCATAAAAACGTTGCAGTTTTTATTGTTACTAATGTCCGAGAACAAATACTGACTGCATATCTTTGCAACCACTGTATTTTGCTTACGAGCGCAGCGTGTAACGTGCGAGTATCTCCACTTTCCCTCCACCTTCAAACTACTGCATGATGATTGTTCTCTAAATTATGACTCTATTGAAAAAAAACCTCCCCTGGCTGTGGTCATTTATATTCACAATTTGTAATTACTGCGAGTTAGAAGCTGATTTACAGGGGTTTGTGTCTTTATTCACACCAAGCAAAGCTTTTGTGCGCAGCTGTGCCTGTATGTGTCTGCTTGTGATGCATCATGCATTTGATAGGTGGTAGAACAGCCGTTGCCAGAGGAGCCCATTTCTCAGTTAGCTTCAAACAGACAGTCTAATAGCTGCTCAAAGGACACATACGCCTCGTGCTGTCTTCTTTTTCCCCTCCTTTCTTTTTACTGAAGGAGAAATATGCCTTGTTGTGGTGAAATGAGTAAAGATTTGACTGAGTCGATGAAAGCCATAATTAATATTTAACAAAACTCTTTCAACTTACATGGCACTACTGCCAAGTTGAACCAGATGAGAGGCAGTGGAACAGGAGAGAAGTAAACGAGCAGGAAAAGGAGAAAGGGGAAGAATATAGCCTTTTGGGCCTTTTAATTTCTGGCTGGAGTCCAGAAACTCAGAAATAGACAGATCTTGGCTTCTATAACACACACAACTGAATGATGATATACTTGTTAATTTTCCATAATTGAAGCTCATGTTCAGGAGGGCATCAACAGAGAGCAGCGCCTCTTTGGCTCAGACGCTCCCTTGATGTTATCAGTCAGTAGGAAAGACACTGACAGTTTTTGTCCTCATGTCTTGACGTATTAAGTGAGTAAACATGCTCCCTGTGGTGCACGGAGGTGCATGGAGCAGAGAAAAACTTGCACATACTCTAGCTCTCAGTAATATGGAACACCTCCACCCACGACTTCACACAAACGACAGAGGGGAGGAGATGAAGACACAGGAAGAAAGTCATAAGGTAAATAAGAAAAAAAATATATATATACAGGAGAAGAGGAATAAGAAGTAGTTGGATGCTTGGTAACACTTTATAATATGGCTTGCGACTACACATAATTCCTGTGTAATATATGTATATATTTACCTACAAATACTTAGATGGTACCTTAGAATAAAGGGGGGACCAATCAGGTTTGTAAAGGGAGTAAAATAATTATTCTGTAAGTAAATGTAAATAATGTGTAAGTAATTTTAAGTAACGCATAATGCATATGCATGTTTTTTCACTAACTAAAATTACTTACACATTACTTAAAACTACTTACAGACTACTTAAAATGTACCTACAACATGATTATTTCTTTGTTTCCTGTAAAAACCGGACTTGTGACGCTCTTATTCCACTGTACTTACCTGTACAGTACGTGTTTATAGGTTAATATAATCACATTGTAATTTAAAATAAGACAGATTGAAATTCCATTTAATTACATGGGAATTACACTTTTAATGTTACTGGATGCTTAATAGATTATTCCAAACCTCTCTCTGCATTTATCTGATGCGCTGATTTCGTTAATCTTACATGTGCAGTCTGCATAATTAAGAAAGGGTTCAGGCACTAAGGCATTGTCTGTCTAGAATGCATTATCTTCTTTTTTTCATTCATCTACTCTTTACTAGTCATATCCACAGAACACCTGCTTGCCCCAGAAGATGACCTGTTACTGCAAGTGCTTGACTGCCATTGGCTTCTTTTGGCCTTATGTGCTTCAGCCCCATTCACCTGTATGTTTCTTTCTTCTGAATTTAGCAGCATTTTGTGGTATTTTTCAGTATAATATACTCCTTTATTACAATTAAAGCAGCACTTTGCTTGATCATTATCCAAATACTATGAATGTAAAATGCAAAAGTTCCTTTACGGCAAAGAGTCATTATTTACTTTAAGTGTAAAAAGCCTTCAGTGGATTTTGATAATTGGGTACAAGTAAATCACTTCAACTACTCATAGTAATGACCACACAAAAACAAAGGTAGCTCATTTTACAAAAAATGGATTCCTGTGTGAAGATGGAGGAGAAAAAAAAACAAGCCAGGTGGCAAATATCCAATTGACTGTGTTTTTATAGATTAAATTTGTAGAAGCATTATTTGCAGTAGTAGGATTATTCATGAAAAGGAACCCTAAAAATCAAATCTATTCTCTGTCATCAAGTGAAGCTCTTTTCAGTTGCACCAAAGGCAGAGAACAAAAAAAAAATGTCTTTGAAATGAAATAGAGCAACCTTTTTTCAATCCCTTTTAAATTCTGCAATGCTTTTCATCAACGGTCTCTTTGTGCCTCTATTTTCTCCGAATTTCAAATGCCATTTTCTCTCTGCCTCCTTTTGTGTGCCTCCAGTGAGCATGCGGGATAGAAGCTGATGGCAGAAGGCCTTTATAAGCGGAACTCCACAGCAAACGGTGAGGGTGACTATCGGTGTCAAACCGTCACAACCCGATCTGTGTAAGACACAAGGCAGGGTGAGGGGTGAAGCGCTTCAGCATTTTATGGTTCAGCAGTGCCATTTTGGGAACACAAGTCAAAGAAGGGAAAAAAAAAGAATGAAAAGAGGGGCTATTTTTTATGAAGCTATCAGACTCTTTCTTCTCCCCATCTTCATTCTCTCTCTTTTCCCACCTTTCCTCCTGGCTGCTCACCCCACGTGACCTCTCTTTTCATCCCCCTCGCACCTTTCTCACACCTTCACCCTCCTGTCCTTTATCATGATAGCAGCTTGTGCCTCTTAGTATGTGCATTTTGTATTTTCACCCTCAGATAAGGTATCAAAGACAGCATGTAAGAACATATTTGCTAACAGTTGCTTACAATAAGATTAATTTACATGAGGACACCACTTCTGCATTTACATCTTCTGTGTTATGAGCAAAATTTAAAGTAGCAATAATAATAATTATTATTTTATTTTGTAATTTTTTTCATACCATTACTGTCTTAATCCAGCTGTGTGGACCAAAATGCAGGACATGGGAGACATGACTTACTGTAAACTTAAAAGATAGCTTTAATGCTGAAGAATAAAATACAACAAAGGAGGACTACAATCAGGAGTACGAAACAAGGAACAGAGGAAAACTCAGGACTTAAATACACGGGAAAAGGAGAATCACAAAGGTACACAGCTGAACAGCTGAACCTAATCAGAAGAAACTAGGACAGAGGAAGCAAAACTGAGCAAAATGCATGAAAGACACGATACTAGCCAAATAATACAGGAAATACTAAACGCAGGACAGAGAAACGAAGACTAGACAACACACACGATTGGAGAACACAGGGAAAGCATAATGTTTTTTAGCTAACTTGAGCTATTTACTTCTGTGTCCCCATTCAAGTCTCACTTCAGGTCACGATTCCCTGAACCATGTATAACTTTAAGCTAATAAGTGTGTTTGTTTCTCCTCAACATGGGAGTTTATGCAGCTGTTCAAGGAGTTGCAGTTTTAGGTACTTCCACACTGCCCAATTTTGTTTCCTCTGATCTTTAGTGCTGCATCTTGAAACAGTCTGCAGCACAAATATCACACATCACAAGCTGACTTTGATTTTTTGAGCTCCCGATGACGTTACAGTAGACGCCACACTGTGTAGGATGGTGTAATCACGATCGATTCAATTCCAGCTTTTCGTTATACCAAATAGAACTTCTGTTTTAGATGAAAACTATGTTCAGTAAATAAAAGAGAAATTAGCCAGATTCAGAGTGGTGGGAGACTTGGAAAAATCCTAGAAATACTGTGTGTCAACCACTCGTCTGCGTGTTGACATCAGAATTCCCTACAAAGGTGAGATTCAGAGCTTCGGCATTCATCTTTTGGAACTGTAGCGATGCACCAGGCTGCAGTCTGCGACATCCTGCAGAAATAACGCACACAGTTTGTTGGCTTAGTGTGACTGCGCAGCTACTGTGAGAGGCTGATGGAGAGGAGTAGACACACTTTTACGCTCCTGTGTAAAAACATCAACCTTAATCTGACCCTCATTCACTGCATCATTCACAAGTTAGAATGAGTCGTTTTTTACATATTTATTAAGTCTCAAGCTGGAAAGTCTGCTGCTGATCTCAGTAACTGAACAGGACCGCCTCCTTCTTCCCTGTATGGAGATTTTGCAGCTGTAGGTAAAAGAAGGTGACATGGTGCAGATGACTGGGGTGGGGGTGTGTGTGTATGTGCGGGAGGTTTTCTTTTTCTTTCCACCCTGCATTAGCCTGAGAGAATTCAACTTTGGCAAAGAAGAAAAGGAGTGTGCTAGGCGTATCATTGTCAGGCCAGTGTTTTCCTGTCATCCAAGCAGCCTCAAAATGCTCGCCTTGATATTTCTTATTTGAACCTCATTGTTTGGACGTGAGCAAAGACACGCTTACGCACACAGCAACACTGAGTGATGCCAAGGCACACGTTGTAGACTCATTCGCTCAGTGACGTGAGCGTGCGCACACAAATATGCATATTTATGATACCCACACACCAGTCATCCCTATCAAAAGCTGAGCCAATGCTTTTGAACTAATTACTACTGCAGACACATGTGCACAAGTGCATGCAGCACTTAAACAATACGATGGAAACTGCTGTGCACTGCAGTGAGGACAATCAGTCAATTATCCAGCATCTTGTGACTGCTCCCCGATTTCATCCCTTTGCCCTCTAGTGTCTTAAATATTTAGACTGTTTGACATCAAATGCATACATGAATGTCAATGAGGCAGACCTCAGTCCCTTAATCGCACTCACACAAGGCAAGCAGATGTAGTCATATAAAAATTATTTCAGAAACCAAATACAGCCACAAAGCTTTTTTACATTTTCTTTTTTTTTTTCCTTTTTTTTTTTTTTTTTTTTTTTTTTCTGTACTAGATGATTATTTGTTCAGCTGAGCTCAGCCTTAAAAAAGTGTGAAAAAATATAAACATAAGAAAGTAATGTGGTTTGGAAATTGTTCACCAAACTTGATAAATCAGTACTTAATAAATAAAGCCACCCAGTTGCTGAATCAGAATTTTAGGATTCAAAGTCAATATAACTTAATCCTTTAACACTATGTTAAGCACGCTGATTTTCAAAATTTGCTCACAGAAAATGTAAAAAATGTAAAATTTTGATTAAAGGTATAAGTGTGTAAAACATAGCAGCTTGATATCAGATTTCCGTCAATTGTTTTCTTACCCCTCCTGATTCAAGTGCATTATCCTAGCTGCAGTGCCAACTGTAGGACAAACACAGCCAAGAGAGGTCAGAAATTGGCTGGTGTGTTTCTTCGACTCATTGTGTATAAAGGCGTTTCTCTCCTGTGACCCTGAATAGGATAAGCTGCAGACGTTTGATGGGTAATATCAACACTGAGCAACAAATCGGGAATTAAACACAGATGTGCCAATTAACTATTTTGCAATATCTTACATTTTTACCCATAAGTCACCTCAAAAACTCTGGCCATCTGGCGCCTGGGTGGCTTAGTGGTGAAGCCGTCGACCAAAAACATATGTCTTGTTGCCGTGCCCGCGGCGCAGGTTCGACTCCCGACCTGTTGCCAATTTCCCCGCATATCTTTCCCCCCAATTCCTGTCTCAATACTGCCAATAAAGCTGCCATGGCCAAAAAAATCTTTAAAAAAAATCTCTGGCCATCAATCAACTAATAGTGATACTGAGGTGAGTTAAGAATATCTGCTGTAAGCACAGATGATGTTGTCACTGTTAGCTGCTCTTAGCCTCTGTTCACTGCTGTTAGCCTCTCTTAGCTGCAATTAGCTAGCATTAGTGAAACATTGTTGGCTTCGGACACTTAGCAGATTGACTCTCATACAAAGTGAGAATGTAATCAAACTGTTTATTAGAGGGAATGTGTGATTTTTCAGATTACTGAACCCTAACATTAGCCAGCATAAGTTTAGCTTATTATCAGCTGTTTTTGTTTAGCTGGCTCATTGCCAGTTGCCCAGAGAGAGGCAGGTTGCATGTAATCTGCTGACAATAAGTAATTGTGACATTATTGGGAATAAATAAGATTCAATGAACGTGTTCAGTTCAAGAGATGAGGCTAGATTGTGAGGAAGAAGAGGATGACATTTTTGCTTCTTGGTGAAGGTGGCCCCTTCTTAGATGACAAAACACAAGTATGATTCTTCATATCTAGAGTCTGAAGACCTGCTCCTACTCAATGGTTTAATCATTAGATGGATGATGTAAATGCATACTAATGAATGTTTATTTGTGAATATAACATCTTTTTCAAATAACATAACTGACTGCACCTTTTTAAGTTGTAATGTAAATTTTTGTATTATTTATTTTTGATAGAAGTGGGTTTCGCATCCCTTTTGGAGGAGCTACTTTCCTTCCTGGGTGTGTTGCTGTTCACCTCCTCTCCGTTTGAAGTCAATAAACTATGAAGGATGACTCATTTGAAGCTAATGCTGTTTTGAATGTACTCCATTTGAATCTAATGTGTTTCAAAGCATGTGTCCTTTGAAGTCGAAACTTGTCCCCCTCTGAGGCCACACGTCTCAGAATTTGTCCTCTCTGAAGTCAATGCGTGTCCCATTTGGAAGTCAATGCTTGTTAAAAGACGGATAGTAAAGGCACACCGAATGCATGGCTGAGTAATAATCTTTGGTTAGTTGCTTTCTAAACACTGGACTTAGATCTGGGGATTGTTTTCTGTTTAAATGTGCTCAAATTTAAAGTTTGAGCACATTTATACATTAAACAGACTGAATCCTATATTTGAGATTTCAGATGCTGTAATTATAGTGCTTTCAACTGCCTTTTATCATTCTTACATTATTCGCTGTACATTATACAAATAACAATACAGTCAAACTTCAGGCTATGAAAGAGAATGTCTACGTATACACAAACCTGGACAGTGTGCTTGAGCACAAATAATGTCACCAAGCTGGAAACGACATAATTCCCATAATTGCAAAGCCATTCTGTTAACTAGGAGATAAATGGTTTGGTGTTTGTGTGTGTGTGTGCGTCTTTGTTGCTTTTGTATCTATTTTTTCCCTTTTCCAACATATTCATTTACAAAATCCACTTTTGCACGGAACTTTTTGTTACAAAAACTCTTTTAATTTGACTTTTTTTTTCAACATTTTTATTATAAAAAATGTTGTCTTTACTTTAGTAAAGAATTATTTAGGCATATTTTATTTAGATTCTTTCATTTTCTTCTCTAGCTCTTATTTTATTTTAATTTATTCATCTTTTTACACCTTCCGGGCATCAATACTTTTCTCACTTTTGCTTGTTTAAATTCTTCTATTCTGCATCACAATTTCGACTAATTGTTTTGAAATTCAACAAATCACATACCTACTTTATATTTTCACATTTCCTTCTAGAAAGTATGAAGCGCTTTGGAATGCAGTATTTCTCTTGTTTGCACTGTGGAGGTGTTGAAGTCTGATGAAATCCTGTATGTGGGAAACCCATGTTTCATTCTGTTTTTAGTCATGGATGTTGCAGTGGTGTGAGTTCAGCCTCTCCTTTCAGTCTTATGAGTACTATTTTTTCTTGAGCTCTGAAAAGGTTTGCAGATGTAGTTTTAGAGTTTCTACTGTGTGCACATAAGCATATGTACAGAATATAGGGTACACTTAATAAATTTATTAGACCCCTCACCCCCCGCACAATGGAAGGTTTAGGCCACAGGTTTCCTACATTAACCTTTATGTTTTTGTCAAGTATGCTGCAAGGTCTTTTTTTAACATATTTTTATGCTACGATATAATTATTGTTTTTGTCCATGAAGTTTCAAATTTACGACGGAGTATTAGGGCCACATTGAGAAAAAAAATTAATTGTGCATTTCGAGAATAAAATCAAAATTTCGAGAATAAAGTCGAAATTTCGAGAAAAAAGTCTAAATACTATTTCGAGAATAAAGTCAAAATTTCGAGAATAAAGTCGAAGCTGTCATTTGAAGTCAAACAGCTGTTACAGCTGCTGTACAGATGCCTCACGTAGCTCGGGGGCTATGCTCCGGAGACCCCGCGAAGATGAGATGAATGTACATTATTGCGCAACCCAGAAGAGCATTACAGCTCTGCTGAAGCCTCATCTTTATCAGGCGCTTCATCAGGTGCTGCACGCTCGGACTTAACTTTTATTTCCACCAAAGGCGTAACTGATCTCTCCGTCCGAGTGATGAACGTAATTATGGGGAATTATATAAATAAATATACCGCAAAATCCACAATACAGAATTAAATATTAAGAATAAT
>VOQJ01036020.1:4320-17742 GCA_015052665.1 Apistogramma diplotaenia | reverse complement strand
CTCGCAATCAGCAGTCATCCTAACCACACAGTCTCTGGACTGTGGGAGGAATGGCCAGGGAGAACCCACGCAAACCCAAGGAGAACCCACGAGGACACAAGGAGAACCCACGAGGACACAAGGAGAACCCACGCAGACACACGGAGAACCCACGCAGACACACGGAGAACCCACGCAGACACACGGAGAACCCACGCAGACGCACGGAGAACCCACGCAGACACAGGGAGAACATGAAAACTCCACAGAGAAAGGCCCCCCGACTGTGAGGCAGCAGTGCCAACCACCACACTGCTCTATATTATTATCATACGGAACTCTGTCTGTTCTACCTTTAATATTTTGTTACCATCATCTCAGAATTTCTATTTTTTGCTACTTAGTATATTTTTGTTTATGCTGATGTAACGGACTAAAAGGATGATCTCACCATCTCTTTATCCCTCCTGATTGTTTTGTGCTCGTGTTCTCTGGTAGCATGTGATCGTACCTGTAGCCCGTTCAAGCTGCATAGGTACACCAGCTCCTCCAGGATGACACATCTATGCCATAAGAAAGTTTGCTGCGTCCCCCAGCACAGTGTGGGCCATGACATCAGGAAGACTGGGCGGGGCCACAGCAACAGGACTAGCAGTGCTAAAGCCCTACAAAATGATCTCCTGCATATTTCTGACCAAACTGTCAGAAACGGACTCCATGAGGGTGGCATGAGGTTAGGACATCCTTTACTGGGATTTGCACTCACAGCTCGACTGAACACCAGAATTTGCAGGTCTCTCACTGATGAGAGCAGGCTGAGCTCCTTGCATACATCTCTCGCTTTCCATCCATCTTGCTCCATAACTTTCTCCCCATCTCTCAACCTCTTTCCATCATTCTCCTCTCTCCTTTTCTCTTCCCTCATCTACCACATCCATGGCCTATGAAGTCTCTTACTTCATGTTCTTAGTTCAGTTTTTTGCTTTTAAAATCTTCTACTCTTCAGCCCCAAGCAACACTGAATCACTTGAGCATGTTTATCAGATTTCACAGATCTCCATGGAGCCACAAAGGTTTATATAACCTTTGAATAGCACATAACACTGAGCAAAAAATGACCCAGTGATCTCCTGTGTCAGTGAACACTACATCAGATTACTGGTGAAGGCACACCTTTGTCGATGTCCTCTGCAGAACAGGGGCTCCCATCAGGTGAGTGGAGGTGATTAGCGCTGCATGGACGGGGCGACGGGCTGGATTCACCGCTTGACGGAGCCTGTGTGTCTGTGTCACGCGTGTCCCCACCGCTGCTGTACCGATGTGGAGGGAAGGGGGCGCGGCGGCCATCTACCACATCCATTGTCTGTGACGTCAGAATACACAGGCGATGGTGAGAAGCCGTGCAACAAAATAAACTCATAACCTCAAGGTCAGGGGTTACATATTTTCCCCACCAGCCTCAATAGATTCTCAAAAAACTGCAAACCTCTGCAGCGACCCTGAGCATATGCAGGCTAACTCACTGAATGAAACCATTCTGGGTGAAGAGCACCAGCTAAAATGGCCTAAATCTAAAAATGGCCACAACTAAAAAGGCCTCTGGTGTATTTGTCTGCGTGTTTAAAAGGGCAAATGGAGAAGCAAACACCACACCAGATGGTGGTGCTTGACAGCAGATGAACAGTGTGATGTGCAGAGCGTTCTGCTTTGGCACAGCTGATTCAAAAGGGAGACCAGGAAAAAAAATGCTCTGTGTTCGGCAGGCTGTAAATCTGCAGTGTGTGTGTGTGTGTGTTTGTCGGTGTGTGTCGTGGGCATGTGCATGTGTGCGACCTTAAGAGCAGAGCTTTACAGACCTGCCAGCGTTTATTTAGCCTGCACCAGCCGAGATTTAAGACCTCCTTCCCTCTGAGTGATTTATATCAGTGTGCCTGGCTGTATAGTGCACAATGCTACAAGTTACTTTACAGGCCTGTGCTCGTGCACATGTAATGAATTTTAAGCACAGCCTAAAAAGCTATTTAAATCGTACGTATATATAAATCATTTATATAAATGTAACATCTGACGGTGCATTTGCTTCCAAAACCCCTAACCCAAAACTTTTATTTGGATAATTTAACATTAAAAATTTAAAAATCCAGAGATCATCTCTGCATTTATGACATGTTAAAATCATAGGCTGTGTTTATAGAATGAGCCACAGTTGATGCATAAAAGATTGCCTTTATGTACATCTTGTAATTTATTATAATGAGAACACAAAGGTTATTTTAAGTTAAACAGTAATGGAGAATATAAACTGCATAAGTAACACTGACTCACGATGACCCTGAAGAAAGTGTGATGTTAGTAAGTGGTTAGTGTCAGTGTATAAGAGCTGCAGTCTGCAGGGCTGATGTGACTCAGGAGTCTGAGAGCAGCGTGGAGTCTTTTATTGTGAAAATTGACCGGATACTCTATGTTGTTCCTATCTGACTTCCTGTCCTTGTAATCTGCTCTGTGCAGCTTAATGCAGCCTCCTTAAAAATAAACCCAGACCTACTTTAACCTACACGGAGAGCCACCACTTAGACGTTTGTGAAACACTCTGTGGTGCCTCTGACGCACCGATGCATAGGCACGATAAGCTCCAGCACCCGCTTCAAAGCTGTAACCTAAAGCAGCCATGCCTGACATATTCCCAGGATTACCTACACAGACTTAGCTTTAAGTATGTAATGAGTGCCAAAGTACATCTAGAGAATCATTTCAGCACTTGCAACCAAGAGTGCAATCAGCTCACTACTGAACAATGCCCTCATCTCGAAAGTGCAGTTACAATTGAACCACCACTCCAAACCCTTCCTGTCTCATGGCCTCCTACACGCAGGTGGACAAGGTCACTATTGTGGCAGCCCTAAATATCATTAAGCTTCCTTTGTGAAGATGTTGGATGAACTCCAACTTTACCTTCTTGGTCTGCAGCTGAAAGCAGTGGCCCTCATTCTTTCTCTTTGGCTAATTCATGTGTGACTACCTGGTGGCTGCACAGCAAAACAAGCACTACTATCAGCAGCTGCGTTCCAGTGTGGCCGAGTGGGAACCCATGTGTGGGATGATGGAAAGGCAGCAGATTGTGTTGCTTAGTCATTTATTAGTCACAAAGTGTGTAATTAAGATATGAGCAGAGAAGTAACTTATAAACAGCCAGCTTTTTTAGCCCACTGGAATGCTTCATTTTAAAGTCTGTGAGATAATCTGACATTTTGATCTACTGGGGAATAAGATTTCACAGCAATTGCAGGCATGCAGTTCAACAAGCAAATCATGTTGAAACATAGCTGACCCATCGCAGTCACGGGCACACACCCTACCTGTATCCCCTGCTCCCAGTCCTCTCTTATAAACACATTTTCCAGCTCGTGGTTGATGCCCTCCACACTGCTCGGCACTCTGCATATGAGGGACTTGATCACGGGGATTGTCGTTGAAGTAGATGAAGTTCCCTTGTACTGGAAAGAGGGAATAAAGTAGAAAAAACATGTCAAAACACTTATCACAGATCAAGCTGAATGCGTCTCAGACTCGTGGATATTGGGTAGAGGTGGGGGTACTGCACTGTAGCACGGGACCAAGGGTATCATGGTTTATGTAAATGTTCCTACAGCCGTCGCACAGCTCAGCATCTGTTAATGAATGAGCTGTAAGCAGTGGGAAAAGGGACATGCCCGGACATTTTTCTCCTCGTCTGCCTCCCTTTTACGTTTGATACAACTGCTCACAAAGGAGACTCATTAACCAGACCTCCTGAGTAAAAGTCAAAGCAACATACATCATAAACCTATGATTATGATGAAGCATGGCCTACACAGAGTAAATATACTTTCAACCAACACCTACTCCAAGAGCAGTTTCAGAGGCTTCAAAATTATAGCTTTATAACGGTCATTTTCAGCATTGCTCCAAGTTGACATACAACCAGGTTAATCATATAATCCCTCTGGGCTACATTAACCGACTAATGTAGAAAGCAACCTTGCTCCTTTTCCTGTCTCCAACAGCTGTGGTTCAGGCTGCTCTGCTTCATTCGTATAGTTTTTCTCAGCTGCTAAGCTACCTTATCATATCACTGCTGCCGGCCTAAAATCTTGCATCACATATGTGGGGTTGGTTAATGTTTTCACCTGAAAAACAACAACCCAGATATGCAAAGCATGAGTACTGACAAGAGCTGCTCACCTGTGGCTGGCATGCAGTGCCGTGCGGCGCCTGCTGCGGGAGCTGCAGCGAGCTCTGCTCCCTGTCTTTGCTCTGACGGCCGACCTGTTTGCCACGCTGCAGCTGTAGCCTCAGTTTAGCAATCTGCTGGAAAAACAAAAAGAAGGCACAAGCACTTCAGTGAATAACAGGTCACAATGGGAGCTGTGAAGGCATGCAAACATATGAGTTTTAACTGCTCCCAAGTGTGCAGTGAAGGGGGTCAGGAGGTGAAAAGCACATTTCCTCTACTTAACTGTCAGCCCAGAGACAATATTGTAATTAATGTAACTCATTGAGCAACTGTGAGAACACAGTAAAACTATCTTTGCTTCCCCTGACTCCCCATCTGATTTCAAGATGCCTGGGAGGGTTTATCCCTACTGTATGTTCCTCACAGCATTGGTCACATTCACTGAAATATGTCCAGGTTGAGCTGACTCTTAAGTTGCTTCTCTAGCTATTACCAGTTAGACTAATTAGTAAAATGTTATTAATGTACAACTATAGTTGAGAGCTGCAGGATTGGATTACAATCTAAAATCTAGAAACAAGTTATCATTGTTGCACTTCTGGTTACTTTGCCTTAAAGACGGTGGGTTCTTTTTTGGAAAGATGCCTGAACAAATGCTAGAGCTATGCTTAACGTGGGCTGTGAGAGGCGTTCAAGTTCAATCCAAACATCAACATGTTAGTGTTTCAGTCCTGGTGACTGGATTAACACTTCAAAGCAACTATCATGAACTTTTATTTTGTACAGAGCTCATTTTTATCCAACAATCTCAAGAAGTATGGAAAAAAAAAATCCCACTGCTCTTGATGCAGCCTAGGCTGCTGATACTACCACTGTTAGCATTAGCCACACTTCATCATGTGTGCGTGCGTCCATCCATCCTTCTTCTTAATATACCACTTAGCTGATTAACAGTTTAACATGTTGTTTACTCTTGTCTATTAAAGCATTTTGGTTTTATGTTGTTTTCTCACTTTAGATTAATGGATTTGTTTAAAAATCAACCATAAAATTAGCTGGCAGGAATATGCCCAACAAAGCCATCCTTTATGCACTGCATTGTTGCAGGTCAGTATAATGCATGATGAACCTCGCATATCTGATAGAGACAAATTTAGTCAATGGGTGTTTCTACGTCTGGTCCAAGATCAGCCTATAAACAGGATACCCTTTGTGAGATGCAGTTGTGCTGTGCAGACAAAGGTGTGGTCTTCAATGCTGAGCTTGTAATCCTGGTAACACAGTCAACAAAGAGACTGGCTCTTCACATAGATGTGCTCCCACACATGTAATCGCAGAGGTTAGACAGCTAGAATGTGGTTCACTACATTCACTTAGTGACCACGGCACATGATAACAAGTCCAGACAATCCTGATGTGATCTCAGTGGATGGGGACGAGGGTTTCCGTGCCGTGCGATGCCACTGATTGTAAAGGCCGAGGCAAAGGGATTGTTTGTAGAAAGATGAACGCTAAACTTATCTTGCAGGTCTAGTTTTAGTCTGAGGTAACAATAAAACCTGAAAAGTTAGAATAAGATTTGATCATTTGCAAATCGGATAAAACTGCTGGAGCTCAGGAAGAAACAGGTTTTGTGAAACTCTTATGGCAGTTAAATAAAAATCTTTTGTTTTACACCTGCTAACACTGCCATAGGGCAACATGAATACCATTAAATTAAATGTGTGGACTTCTAAATTAAACCAACTGCATGCTGCATGTTTTAAAAAGGTTTGACTAGAACTTTGGTCAACACAAAAAAAAAAAATCTGCAGGAACATCTGAGAGGACTTTAAGGAGCCTCAGTCACCCTGATGGAGTTGTGAAAACCCAAGAGGGAACTATATGACTGTTTCACCCTTGAGAGGAGCTTCTGCACAGTCTCTCAAAAACCAGAGACCATAATGAGATGCACGGGACGCAGCAGAGTGAGGAACAGAGGGGAGAACGGGGATAAATTTAGACTGCGGTCTGAAGAGCTGGAGACCTTATAATGCTGTGTGGTCGGCTGGTTGGCCACCAAGCCTGGCAGACAGAGAGGAGTGGAAACCAGCCTTGAGGAGGATAATATTTAGTCTGACCACAGACCCTGACAAATAAAACACACTTTAAGTAAATGATATGAACCTCAAAAATGACAAAAACATTCTACTAGCTGGTTTAATGCATTCAGCTAGTCTGGGTGGACATTTTCTGTGGTGTGACTCAAGGTTAAAGTGAGCCCATTATCCTCATTTCCTGCTCCAGATTCTTATTCTTGGACTCTAGAGAAGCTTTGCTTGATTCACGTTTCAAACTAGCAGCTTTTCGTTTTATGCTGGGCTTTGGTGCAGCCCCCGGGATCACCCAGAGAGAAAGCATGACAGGTCACCCTACCTCTTTGAGATGGTCTGCGCTGCCCCAGGAGGCGGAACGCTGGTGAGGACTTCCCTGTTCTGCTCCCTCATCGATCCAGAGACCCGGAGTCTGAAGCACAGAAATATAAACCCAAGTGTTACACAACTCAATATCATTTCCTCAAACACAAATACACATGCTAGTGATACTCATTTCAAATGTGCCATCGCCTCCAGATTACGTTGTGCTACACAGGCAAAAAATGTCCAGTGTTACGTGCAGCTCTAATGCACAAGAGCAACATGTGTAGAGGGTATCTACACATACAACAAGTTATATTTACAAAATAAAGTATAAGACAAAAATATGGTTCTTCCTAACATTCACTGTCAAATTTGAAACACCTTCGCCTCAGGTTTGACTTTTGATTTTCTCACAATTAATCCACCCACTTATCCAAATAAGGTCTGCAGGAGCAGATGGGATAGGCTCCACACCTCCCGTGACCCTGAATATGCTGAATCCACTTGGCATTAATCTTGCATCTTACTATTCTCAGACGCTAATGAGCAGGCTGGCTAGCGAGGCGAGATATTGTTCTTAATCGGCATCCTCAGGGCTTCAACTATTGTATTCCAACTGCCCGAGCACTGAATGTTTTTGTTTGTGTATGTATGCAAGAAATATTTACGCTTTTAAAGATTTGTAAATAGTCTGATTATGTGTAGAAATATGCACCTAAAGGTTTAGATGAACCAAACAGCAGATTTTATATAAACACAGGGTTCTAGCAGCAACTGGTTCACTACTGGAACTCCTCATCATCACTGCAATTAGCAAGTCCCTCCCTATGTTATAATATTATTTCATAGCAATCTGCAGTGACGGCCAGGTTTGGTCACAATGTACACGCGCAGTCTCACGACTGCCCTGTTCGTGCTTCATTTAGTGGAAGTACTTTTAGCAGCTGATCTTATCAATAAAACATCTGGACAATAATGTTTTATACGCTTTTTTACGTGATTTCTGCAAACCCATTAGTGGAAGGAAGCTGCACTCTGGGAGAGTTGAATGCATGACATGCAAGTGCAACTCTTGTGGTCAATGGTAATAATTATTGCTCTATTGATTTAATAAAGCCTGAATTAGAGTTCTGCATTGCTCCTACGTACATAACCGGAAATTCCCTCTTTACTCTACACTGTAACGATGTAGCCTGACGTGCACCTCTCAAAAAATGTAACTACACATCCAAAAGGATTGTGATTACCACAAAGGCATCAGAGGTGATTTCCAGTTACCTGCAAAGACCGAGGCACAATTCAGGCCTGACTGTTCACCATCACTCAATTATTCATTTAACATTAGCAAGCTAACTAGCTTGTATGAATGGGTAGAACCCTGAAACATCAAAGTAATAACAACAGCAAACTACCGTAAAAGATGTGGGCACATATGGTATACAGATTCTCACCTACATGTTCTCATATACGCATGAATCTGAACTATATAGAATAGAATAGAATAGAATAGAATAGAATAGAATAGAATAGAATGCCTTTATTGTCATTATACAGAGGTACAATGAGTTTGTGATATAAATGCTTATGCAGGAGAAGGAAAAGTACAACTAAAACCTCATGAAATATGCTTGTTAAAGATTGTTATTGGGTAATAATTCCCCTCAGTGTGAAGTCACCGAGGATGTGAGAAACAACTAAATAAATAAATAATAAAAAAGTTAAAATAAGCAGTTGAGAAAGATGTTGGCTTAAAAGCAGTAATGACTGCCGTGTGTTTAAAAGTAAAGCTGAAAATCTGGAATCAATGAAACAGTCATGAGATACTATTCCCAGAGGAAACGGTTATATTCAACAGGAAAAACTAAAGTCATAGCATGTCTGACTGCTTCCATTAGTAAGATGAACCAAGATAAATGCTGTAAATCTGGGGCAGGGGACTAAACTCACTTCACTCTTTGTAGACTACAGGAACACAGAATACGAGATGGCCAATAGAGTCAAACATATGGAAACCTACCACGGAGACAACACAGTCAGCCACAAATGACATTTAAAGGGACTTCACAAACAAGTTTCTACATCTTCACCTTTAATAAACGTTTACTAATCTCTTAGCCTATGTAAAGTGCTGATCTGCTGTAACGTGTGGCATAATGCTCGGCCTATACGAGGTCAGAGAGTCTACAGAGAGGTTTGGCATCGTTAGTACGCCACTAAAAAACATCTGATATGCAAAACGTCCCCTGCAGGAGAGCACAGAGGCAGCTCTATGTCACTGAACAAGTCTTTCAGACATATTTGGTGGATACAAGAAAACAGTTAAGTTATGCAAATTAATGCAAAAACAGCAACAGACTGAGGATGTTTTATAGGGTTGCCTGAAACCACATA
Organism: Apistogramma diplotaenia; assembly: GCA_015052665.1. Taxonomy (NCBI): domain Eukaryota; kingdom Metazoa; phylum Chordata; class Actinopteri; order Cichliformes; family Cichlidae; genus Apistogramma; species Apistogramma diplotaenia. Next base: position 8,760 of record VOQJ01036020.1, on the reverse strand, counting down.
CTTCCTTCTGATTATGCACATCAACACAGCCTCTGGTCCTCAAACATCTGACGTTTTACGGACAGCGCAGTAGTACGAGGAAACTGAAATGTCAGTGCCTTCACGCTGCCTTATGTTTGACCCCACACGAACAGAAAAGCCTCTATAGCTTCCCAACTAACACATAAGCCGTGCCCTATGATATGGAATATCACGCTGTGAATAATGAGAACACCCGTGAAGTCGTTTGCGCTGGCTCGCCGGTGCCAGTTTCCCCAGAAAAGGACAGCGGATTAAATGAGCACTTGTGCTCCCATAAAAGGGACCACTGTGCTTGGCAGATGTGTAGCTAGCCTTTAGCATTAACATTTTGTGCATGGGCTATGGAATCGCTTGTGCCGTTTGATGGCTCTGCCAAACATTGAGGGACTTGATGCTGCAGCGTAATCCATTCACGCAGAATGCAGATTGGCCAGAAAGGGCAGAGAGACTTTGGGGAGTGTTGGGCTCAAGGAAAAACGAAGTTCTCACAGATGCCAGTGACATCGAGGAGGACCTGTATCTTATGAAATGCTTTTATCGTCACTTCGATTAATTCCATTTTCATGGGAATAAAAATGATTGTCCTTTTCATCAGTTTTTACTGAGCTTTCAATTTTAGTTGTCAGTTCAGTTTCGTTTCAATCAGCTTCTAGACTGGATTTGCTCTGAATACTTAAAATTACTTGAATATTTAGTTTACTGGGGACAGCAGTTTATACCAGGCACTGCAATACAAACACCATTTCAATTAAAGGACGCACCCAAGGCCCCACATGCTAACTGTGTTAATAAACGTAACCAAATTGACAAAGACTGCACAATATTCCCTGCATAATGCACAGATTATTATTTTAATACATTTAAATCATGATTTTTATTATTTCATTTTCAGTTTGGAGTTTCAAAAGTATCAAATGAAAACATGTTGGGAGGCTAAAAATAAACTGAATGCTGGACAGATATTTCATGTTGAGACAGTAAATTTGAGCGGGAGTAGCAACTAAATTTGTGCCTGAGCTGTGATGACATCAACGTTTAGTACAAGAAAAACAGCTCACGGTAAATACGACGACACCGGAGGTTAAAACCCTCATTGTTGAACAGATGTTTAAATGTTGGCTAACAAACAAATGCTTCAGAGTTCACAAGTTCAACACTGTTTGACACGAGAGGCCTTCTACATGAGCCCATGATTAATCTTAATCCCCGAGAGAGTTTATTACTGGTCAGTAGGCCAAAGGGTAAAGGTCACAATATGTTCGCGGCTCGATATCTTGATTTGAATTAAAAACTTCCCAAAGAAAATTGTAGCTATGGTACAAAAACCACAGGCTGCCTTTCTTTACAGACTCTGTTCCTCTCAAAGAGTGCGTTAACGAGAATATCCACCTTCCTTTACCCCACAGGTCCTTTTATCATGTTCGCTCCTGAACTGCCAAGCCTGAGCTGTGTGCCAGGTGTGGTGCCTGATAATGTAATGGTGCACAGATAAAACTCGAACTGTTACCGCAGCCTGCAGCCTGCTTCCTATTGTGAATCCCACCCAAAGGGTTACATGCAAGCAACATCCTCAAGAATCCAGCTCTGTTCCAAAGCAGGAAATAATGACTGGGCTTCGATAGAATCACAGTGGAATTTGTGCTATTCTGTTTAGATTACATGCCGAGACATGCGAGCAACGTGGCGGTGCTGTAATTTGGTATGTTTTAGAGATGCAGAGACCACGTGCTCTGATTGAATGAGCCGACTTTCTGAGTCGGTATACATCATCTCTATAAAAGGCAAATATGGGAAAATGTTACTGGTTAAAATGTGTAGCTGTCTAAAGGTCTTTTTATACCAAGGCAGAAGTTGGAGGTACGTTAGCATCAGGCCATCCCCCAAAAAACCCTCTAACAGCCCCTTGAGACTGGCTTCTAAAGTAAGTAAATTTATTTATATAAAAGATAAAAATCACAAAGTGCTTCACAATTAAAAAAAAAAGTATAAAGTATAAAGAAACAGAATAAAGCACAAAAAACAAGTTATTTAAAAGCAAGTGAGCCAATCACATTAGGGAGCTGGATTTCTAGCAAAACTTTATTTCATTTTCATCCTTCTCTAACGAATTGTAATTGGAGATGTGACATGCTAGCTTTACCTGGTGGAGTGTGACCTCATTTTCATTTCACTAAGAACTTTGACAGCTCTGGTCTTTGGTTTTGCGTGTTTACAGAAGAGCAACAATGCGAATAAGGTTTCATCGATCCAACAACTGGTATCATATTCATAAATACTTGTTCAAAGAGTGTGCAGCTGATGTATTAGCACATAATATCCAACCACTAGTAAACACAAGGGTTTTTAAAACATGATTATTTCCAATACATGAAGATCATACATGTTCCTTATGCTCAGGCCATTAAAATGCTGAATGAAGGAGCATTAAACAGTATGTTTACAACTGGATACAAAAATGGTTACAGCATCTGTGGTTAATTTTGTCTTTCATGACTTCTGGATACTTTCCATCGTATTTGTAGTGTTGAGTGTTTTGTTGGTGCATCTTTATAAAGTTATTTGTAGACTTGCTGTGAGGCACAGCTGTCAAAAGTGAGTGAAATTCTAGTATTTTATTAGTCTGTTACTTATCACTAAGGTGTGTGTGTGTGTGTGTGTGTGTTATGGATGCTGCTTGCTAACCAAGTTTGTTAGCCTTAGTTTATGATTTAACACTCCACACTTCCACCCAAATAAGGTAACATCTAGCTCCAAAAAGCCAAAATGGCAGATGCCAAAACGCCAATAGATTATGTCACCATGGCTACATCCATGCATATGTGGAGTCTCAAAAAACAAAGCTTTAGCAAAAGCAATTAAAATAGCATTTTCTAAATGCACACGAGGCTGTTAACGATTCAGGGATAGGAAAAAGTATAACAGTTTGTTTTGCACATTTTCAATTACACGTAATGCTAATGAGTCTTTTCCTGTCACGTAGGCGCAGAGTGTGCTCGTCTATCAGTGGTCAGCTGGTCATCGGCTCTTGTACTGTGTGCAAAGTGCAACTTTTAACAGAAGGCATGAGGCAACATAAACTGATCAGGCCGTCTTTGTGCTACTTCATTAAGTTTGCCTTGGTGTGTCAGGATCCTAATCTTCATACAGACATTCTCTGTTCTGTAACCACAGGGCCTGGAGCACGCAGGCCTATCCCGGAACAGTGATTAGCATATGTATGGGCCCTCTGCTCCTCAGCTCCCACACAAAAGGCAGGCGGGCCGTGCAGCCACGAGGGCCAGGTGGTAAGCAGTGGGATTTCTCCTCGCCTCAGTCATAGCCTGGGGGACAGGTGCAAACAACTTCACCTCCATGCAGAGCTGAATTACAACTCAAAGGAGAGGCTGACTTAAACTTGTGCAATGCACAACAAAAGAGTCTGTGGATCCTTTGTGCTCTGCTTGCTGCTCTTGTTGTTCCACAAAAAGAGCTGGGGCCAGGCATAACTTGTTAACAGGAAGTGGTCTCTGAATATCCTTTGTGGAAATTTGTGCATTTACGAACGTAGAAACCTCTAAAATGTTTTCCACAGCGTCTAAAGACAGAAATCTTAAATCTTTTTATATCAGCCTGCTTCAATCAACTTTTTGCAGGTAAATATGGTTAAGACCAAGTATACGGGGGCAGTCAAACATCACAATATGCCAAAAAAAAAAAATACGTCTAAAAGATGGCTCTGTACATTAACATTAAGATCTGATCATTATCAAACCAACTTTCCATACTTGTCCAGTCTGTCCAGAATGAACAGGAACCCTGTAATTAGAGGTGTTTACTTTGCACACAGCTGCTTCAAGAAACCTTGGAAGGCCCACTCACCACTTCCTCAGCCTACACACAAAGAAACGCAGGGCGAATGAGGGGTTAAAGGGATGAAGCCCATGTAAATGAGCCTTGGCGGTCTTCATTCAGACACATGAAAGGCTTCTGTTAGCACAGAGGAGAGCAGCCCTTGTCATGATCATACATATTCAATATTCTTTCATAACAGAAACCCTCCCCCTACAGAAAAAAAAAAAGAGCTCCGAGTGAAACTACATTTAACACTCAGTCACATGGCAAGATTAGTGGGTGATTATGTGTGGGCTGCTATCCAGGAATACTGTGGTCAGTTCAATGTGAAATCCATACATATGCCTTATGAAGTGTTATAAGCTGTTCAAATGTGGTGCTTCAGGCCATTTACACAAGTCTGCCGACCCCAAACTGCAGCCACTAGATTAATATAACAGAAGTCTTTGGTGAACTATGAAAGAATCATCACAGTTGTCACACAAAGCTACAGATGCAGTGACTACACACAAGGCTTCCTCTGACATCAGAGAGCAGAAAACGACGCTGATCTTTTGGGCCACGGGGGGGGGGGGGGGGGGGGGGGCG
>VOQJ01035967.1:3974-24094 GCA_015052665.1 Apistogramma diplotaenia | reverse complement strand
GGGGGGGAGTTATGGACTGAACCCCACAGTGTGAGAACCATTTACTGAGGGAGGTCACGGTCAGTGCAGCAGGAAGTTTATTTATGACCGTGTGTGTGTGTGTGTGTGTGTGTGTGTGTGTGTGTGTGTGTGTGTGTGTGTGTGTGTGTGTGTGTGTGTGTGTGTGTGAAGAATTGCAAAGCGAGTTTCCCCCCACAGATGCATGTTTTGTATTGACTGTGGACTGAGCGTGTGCTGAACCCACTGTGGAGCAGCGATGTAACATTTGATGTTTCCAGCTGCTGAGAAGAGCTGCAGACACATTTACACTGTTACAGGTGCACAGCACATCCATATTCATCAGGTACCTGCAGAGGTCTAATCTTTCTCTCACTGTCGTGTTTGATCGTGTTTCGTCAAAGCGAAGCAGCACTTGTGTTGATATCAGTGATCCACAGGCTGTGAAATGTGGTTTCTATTGGTTGGTGAGCTCAGACACCCCCGAGCCCCCCAGCTCAGCTTCATTTGTTGAATCTCTGCAGATTTGTCTTCTTTTTTATGCACCTTTCTAAATCTGACAAAACCAAATGACACGGCTGCTCTTATTTCCTGGATTTATGACACTCACAGAAGTTCAGCAGGTTCCTCCTCGTTTTCTCTCCAGGAGCACTTCAGTGGTTTCACCGCGTTCGCTCATCTTCGAGGACGCCGTCGGGCCGTGACAGCAGCTGCGTGTCCTCCGAGGTTCTGGAGGAGCTCTGTGAAGTGAGAGAAGGTACCACACTGACTGGAAGGGGAGGTTTGGGAATGTGGTCCAGCTCCTGAAACTCACATCTCCAAACTGTGTGTGGATGAGCTCTCCAGCTTCCACCACCTGGCTGCCCATCTTTGCACTTTGTCCAGTAATTCCTTTATAATATGACCCTGACTTTCACTTAAAGCCTCTGCTGTTCTGCATCCATCACATCAAACATCAGCTCCAGCAACCAGACCAGTCAGGGTTGATACAGGGAACGAATGTCGGACTCAGCAGGCAGAACAAACGCCGTCCTGAAGTCCATGAAACTACAATCAGTCTGTGTCACCAAAGCGGCTCTCTTCTTACCCACATGAATCACCATGGTAACGAGCTGAACACATAACTTGGTCAGGAGTCTGTGGTGCACCCTGGAGGTGCTGAAACATAATGTCCCACAGCTGTTCTGTTGGGTGAGGGTGGGGGCCCGTCAGTGGCCTGCATACTCTCACCACATGAGGCACCAGGAGGAACCCAGGACCACTGAGGTTCTGTCAGTGGGTCCAAGGACTTCATCCTGATACCTGATGGCAGTCAAGGTGCTGCTGCCCAGCCTGCAGAGGTCTGTGTGTCCCTGCGTGGATACAACACAGCGCCCACTAGAGGATGCTGGGCCCTCAGGCCGCCCTCATGACGTCTGTTTCTGATTGGTCAGAGACATTCACACCAGAGGCTGCTGGAGGTCATCTTGTAGCTCTGCAGGGCTCCTCCTGGTCCTCCTGCACAGAGGAGCAGATCCTGGTCCTGCAGTGACTCTGATCTGAGCCTCATGCAGAACTAATGAGAAATAACTTATAATAACTAATAATAATTATTATAACTAATAACATAAGACAGGGAATGTAAACACTGAGGGAACAAAGCAAGTTAAACAGTTACACACAAATATGAGAAAAGTAAGAATGAAAACAGAAGGTATTTAACAGAACCTGAAAGCACTGGGCCAAAGACCCAGAACCACGATGATGCTGACTGAAGGAATGAACCTCAGCATTAAACTTAAGATTTTGAATTTGAAATTTTTGACTTACAAGAAGTTTCCTGTTGAGCCTCGTGTGGAGCCTCTGTGCCTGTGTGGGTCTGGTTTCCTCTCACAGCCCACACACACACACACACACACACACATCGTCCATCCAACAGCTGGACTGCAGTCACCACACTTAGATCAGGAGTTTGGAGAATCTTTGCACGGTTGGGAATTGCATGATGCACCTCTGTGGCATCAGTGTTGTCCGTCTGTCTGCGAGCAGCAGCCAGCAGATCCTCCTGCAGTACGCGTTCTAAAACCATCCTTTAATAGCTTTGCACACAGCAGGAGGGAGCAGACGGTTCAGATGGAACAGAGGAAGTTTTATCTGCCCTTAATACAATGAAAGCTGACCGAAGCGCTCCACGGAGACCGAATTAATGATCGGATAAGAACACGTATGAAAGCTGCAGATAAAATCATAAGTAAACAATCGTAGAACAAACAAAGACAAAGCACAGAGAGTGGACTTTAAGATGCTGAAGAAAGGATATGATTCTTCTAATTTCACTCACTGGACTGGGCTCCGGGTTTCCAGAGAAAAATGTAATAAAATGAATCCGATAATTAATTTTGCTGGGATGTGGCTGCAGACGGGACTGAAACACAGGACATGAAGCCAAAGTAACAAAACCTGAGTGAAGAGCCGTGAAACCACAAATCTGAGCACTGAGTGAACCGTTTTCTCTCTGTACTGCCCGGATTTGGCCTTTAGGGGGCAGTAAAACTCTTCCCTTCCGTCTCAGGCTGCTGGCATCTGAATAATGTAATCAAGTGAAGATGTTTAAACAGGATACAAAGCGATAATATCTCTCAGACAATCAGGCTAATTTATGTATGAATATATAAAGCACTTTGGAGACAAAGAGGTTGATGATGTGGCAGAAGATTTTTGTGTAACTGGGAAGAGAAAAGCCCCAAATTCTTGTTTTAATATTCATTAGAAACCTGATAAATCATTTGACTTAGTTTCCACTCCAAAGTAAAGACAGTAAATGCTTCATTTACAATAAAAGACAACGAAACTAAGTCTTGGAACCTGAAACACAGACTGCAGATTAGTTCCTGCTCACATCATCCAAACCAGGATGGAGATGAACAAACAAGGGAACAAGAACGAGCTGAAGATGCCGGGAACGACGGGAGAAAAGGGGGCGTCATCATTATGTAATTCCCCGTCGTCCCGGTCCACCTGCTGCTCGGGACGGACGGCTGGCAGCTTCAGGGCTCGAAGCACAATCGTGTGAAAAGCGTGAGTGTTGGCGTGATCGTCACCGTTTCCCGCTCCGCTCGTGGAGAATGTGCACAGTTGGTGTGGAGGAGAGTGTGCCACCTCCACAGCATTGTGCTGAGAACATGCCAGCGAACGCAGGTCACCGCTGACCGGCTTTTGGTGCCTTTTTTCAACTTTTCTATAATGAAATTTACTGCATCAGTCCATGAAACGTGTATAGTGTTAGCGAGCAGCAAAATATGATCTGAGACTACACAGAAACAAGCTTTCTAATGGCAGTAAAGTCTTTGTTTATCCATCCCTGTACGCTGGAGTGTGAACTTTCCTCCAAAAGGCTTCTTTAAGAGCAACTGCAAGAACTCTGCAGAGCAGTGAAGGCGGCACGCGTCTGTAGTTGGATTTATTGTTTCCAGTGAAACAAAAACCAGGATTGTCACTGAGACACAGAAGCAGACTGTAAGAATATGACTAGAAAGAAAAACAGGCACGAAGCTGGAACTGAATCAGAGGCATCATCTGAATCATCTCCAAAGGGACAAACTGAGGAAGCTTGAGTTTGGTTGAATCTGTCTTTGTTGTAACGATGTTTGTTGGTGCTGAAGCTCACAGAAAGCCTGTGTTTTACATGAAGCCACAGCTGCAGGACCTGACCCGAGCAGCAGAGCCGAGAAGCTGCCAACAGCTGATTCTGTGCTGTGGGTCTTCTGTCCTGTCTCTCCCCTCAGCTGCAGCAGGTGGCTGCCCCTCCCTGAGCCTGCTCCTGCTCGAGGTTTCTTCCTGTTCAGAGGGAGTTTTTCCTTCCCACTGTCACCAAGTGTTTGCCCATAGGGGTCATCTGATTGTTGGGGGGTTTCTCTGTATTATTGCAGGATCTTTACCGTACAGTATGAAGCGCATTGAGGTGATTGTTGTTGTGATTTGGTGCCACATAAGTCAGGCTGAACTGGATTGGATGACTGCTGGTTGAAGAATGGGATCCCACTAAAGCGGAGGTCAGCATGCGGAGGAGGTGCCAGGCTGCTGAGGCTGTGTTGGTTCTTCCACGTGCTTCCAAGGCCTGTTTGTTAAATGAATAAACTGTCATTCAATCGATATTAGAGAGTAGCTACCACAAAAGGAGTTTTCGGCAGTTTTATTTATAATGATTAAAAATGAATTGAAAGAAAATATAAAAATTAATCTTAAGTATTTTGGTGTGGGAGGAAGAAACAAATAAATCAACGTTTATAAGTTTGTTCACAAATTTGTTCATAATGTCACGTCTTCTGCACGTGCGCCGCGGGAAATGTTTTCGGGATGCTCCAAAAAAGCACTTTTCCCGCCTCCGCCTAAAGCTTCACCTGGAAGCGTAAACAAACGGATTCATTAACCCACGAACGGTGAGAAAACACCTGGAATCACAGCTTCGTGATTTATTCATCTTCGTGGGCGCTAACACTGATTGATGCTTCCCGAGTGGTAATGAACTATCAGACAAACAGAAAGGCACTTATGCTGTAACATTGTGACCAGCTGGGCTTGTTGGCGGGGGAGGTCTGCTTTCCAACATGTAATTATGGGCTAATCCCCTCGCATGCGTATGAGAGCTCGTGCCAAGAGGAAGGCTCAAAAACCAAACCGCCATCTGCCCGCCAGACACAGTCGCTCCGCCGAGAAGGAAGCAGCGCGCCGCCTTTTACGCACAGCCCCGCTGCGGAACCACGGCAGAGACCGAGCGCTCCGTCACTTCGTCGTGTTTCAGCTCAGCGTGCGCCACGAGATTTCGTTTGACTTCAACTTTTCCGCGCTTCGTGTTCACTTTTCCCGACCTGTGAAGCCTCGTTTCTGTCGCGCGTAAAACCAGGCTGCTGCGCGAGCGTCTCTTTATTCCGCCTTTATTTAAAGAAGATGGAAAACTTCACATCGGCTCCGGAGGAGAACCGCACTTTGGGGATGTGGGTGGACTACAGCGTCCAGTACAAACTGATCAGCAGCTTTTTGCTCTTCATGATCTGTTCTCTAGGAATTGTTGGCAACGTTATGGTGATCCTGGTGGTGCTCACTACCAAGCACATGAGGACTCCCACCAACTGCTACCTGGTGAGTTTGGCTGTGGCCGACCTGATGGTGCTCACCGCGGCTGGTCTGCCGGCCATCACGGAAAGTATCTTTGTGTCCTGGGTGTTTGGCCGCTATGGGTGCCTCTGCATCACCTACTTTCAGTACCTCGGGATCAACGCCTCCTCGTGCTCCATAACAGCTTTCACTATCGAGAGATACATCGCCATCTGCCACCCGATTAAAGCCCAGTTTCTATGCACGCTGTCCAGAGCGAAAAAGATCATTCTGTTCGTTTGGGCGTTCACTTCCATTTACTGCGTGATGTGGTTCTACCTGTCAGACATCCAGGAGATGGTGTACGACAACATCACCATCGTCACCTGCGGCTACAGGGTTTCCAGGAAGTTTTATTTGCCCATTTACTTTTTTGATTTCGGCGTCTTTTTCGTGCTGCCGCTGCTGCTCTCCGCGGTTCTCTACGGCCTCATCGCCAGGATCCTCTTCCTCAACCCGCTGCCCTCCGACCCCAAGGAGAAGAAGAAGAACGGACACAACAACCACACCATCACCAAGACCACGAGCTGCAAAAACTCCCGACACTCCAGCTCCACCGCGACCTCCCGCAGACAGGTGGGTGGTGTGAGAGCGCGTGGAGAGGCTGTTTGATGCTGTGCTGCAGCCGATCCGCGCGCACTCTGAAAATATAGAAACAGTTGATGACTTTAATAAAATCGATAAAGCGCGTCGCTCTTTAGGGACAGAATATGAAACCCTTGTCCAACATTAACTGAATGCATCATTTCTATTATGATTTTTGTATTAATTTATAATAAATGAAATTAGAAGTAGAGCATTTAAGCAGACTAATATTTGTCAAAAAATTATCATCAGCGGACGTAGATAAACGATTTTTTTCACTTTTCTTTGCAATTTAGTGTTTTTGGAAAAATATTTAGTGATTATTTTGTTGATTCGTTTAATATTAGATGTATATGACGTCAAAAGTGAGGTTTTATTGGTTACTGCGGAGTATTTCAAAGAAAGAAAAACACATCATCATTATTTTAAAAAACTGAAGAAACAAATGAATCTGAGCAAAAAAAAAGCCACAATCTCATCACAGCCCCCCCCCACCTCTGCATGATTATTTAGTATGCACAGAATATGAATATGCAAATTGAACCACACCTCCCACCGTAACATCTCACCTCTGCTGCAGCAGGTCTCGCTCACAGTGGAATAGAATAGAATAGAATAGAGTAGAATATTCCTTCATTGTTCACAGAGAGCGTTCTGCGGAGAGATCGGAAGAAACAGCAGCGACACCCGGCTTTCCTCCCCCACTTAACACAGCACACACTTCTCCCTGCAGACGTGTGCTGTGTTAAGTGGGAGAGGAAAGCCGGTCCTTAACTCAGAAATCAATAGGCTGGTGATGAGTGGGTGAAAGTCCCACGGGTCAGAGGAGACACAAGAAGAGAAACACAGCTGATTTACACTTTGATGGGAAGCTTTTATTCCACTTAGTGACTCACTGAGTGTCACCAAGTTACCTTCATTCACCTGTTTGACTGTGACACACAGAGGATGAGCAGAGAAACACACACACACACACAGAGACACAGACATTATGATGTGAAACAAGGAGCAGGAAAACTGCAGTAAAGTAAAGGAAGCGCAGATACACAACATGAACCTTTGGAGCCTGAAGCCCCGTCTCACCTGTGGCCACACATCAGCCCCACCCACAGTCTGAAGGGGCTTGTTTTTCTTATGTTGCTCTATGAAGCTGTGTCTTTGGAGCTGTGATTCATACACTAATTACAAAATATTTACTACTTACTGCACTTACATGCATTCTAACCTTTAAAAATACCACGTGGACGTAATAGAGTTAAAATATATGTTTAATATAATGTACATATATTAAAGGGGGTCTGTAACGCTGCGTTCAGACTGCACAGGGTTGGTCCAATGATGGCTCAGTTCTGGACAACATGGCGTGTCCACAAAGGAAGCGACGACAAGCAGAAACCCTCAAACTCTGAAGCTCAGGAGGCTGCATTGATGAAACAGCCAATAGCATGCCAAGGTGATGAATACATGAGTTTACCTGTGCAGCAGGAGCCTGCAGTTACATGACAGGGTGAATACAGACGTCACATCCGTGCAGCATGTCGTCTCTCACTCACACCAGAGCCGATCAGGTCTTTCCATGTTCCAGAAAGGAGGTTGTACAGAATCTGGCTGCAATTCAGCCAGAGGTGCAGCAGAGGGCGCTGGTGAAGGAGCTAAACACAAAAATGTTTTTAGCAAAAAGTCCTGCGTTTTTTTAGTTGCTGCAAATACAATAATGTGTATCAATCACTCATCTGAAATGAATGAATCAATGTCTTTAGTTTTTCCTGCAGTGAACCTGCATTCACATCATTCTGCTGATGCAGGACTGTTAATGATTCAGGACAGGAGCCACAAATGTAGCACAAACGATAACAAGCATCATGTCGTGGTCGTTGATGATGATGCTAGAAACACTCTGCTGCTGGCTTCATTATCTGCTTGGTGCAGGCCAAAGTGTATTTTACTACAATCAGTGGAGCTAAATTATTGTGTCAGCGTCTCAATCTGAAAAAGCGATGCTTGCGCCACAGATTTGACATGTTGGGCTGCAGCTCATAGCAGAAAGCAGAGGTTCAGAGGGTGCGAGGTTCTTGAATGCTTGGAAGTTCTCCTCTGGCTCCTCCTTCGTCATCATGCTCACTGTGAAACACAACAAGCAGGACTGGTTGGTTTGCAGTGAGCTTTTCCTGACGTTTCTCCCTCTGTAGGTGACGAAGATGCTGGCGGTGGTGGTGATCCTCTTCGCCGTGCTCTGGATGCCGTATCGCACTCTGGTGGTGGTCAACTCCTTCCTCAGCCCGGCCTACTTGGACAACTGGTTCCTGCTTTTCTGCAGGATCTGCATCTACCTCAACAGCGCCATCAACCCGGTCATCTACAACGCCATGTCTCAGAAGTTTCGTGCCGCTTTCCGCAAGATCTGCCGCTGCGGCAGGAAAGGCTCGGACAAACCCGCCACCTACAGCGTGGCCCTCACCTACAGCGCTGTGAAGGACACGTCGATGGTGGAAAGCACCGACCACTTCACGACCGAGCTGGAGGAGCTCACCGTCACCGACGAGCTGCTGTCTGACCAGAAAATGATGTTCCCGGAGCCCTGTGCGTACGGGAAGGTGAACTTCAGCGACGACTGAGTTCAGCTTTTTATTTTTGACCCGCCGAGAGTTAAAGACTTTTAAAATGTTGCTTAATGGAGTCTGTCAAGTGGAAGTATTGTGTTCTGAGTGCTTGCTTACCTTTCACACCCAGGCGGCTGCAGCTCGAGATGCAAACATAGATCACAGGCAGCGAGGCGTGACGGCAGAGCCACGCGCTCTTCATCAGGCCTGATCCTGGACACTGTGAGGCCGCCCAGGCTGACAGCTGTTATCTTTCCCACATAATATCATGTGTGAGTCAACAACCCATGAATGCCGGCGGCAGCAGCGTTCCTGCCTCACATCCACGGAGTGCATTTGTGTTCCGCTCAGCCTCAGCGCCGATCTGTGAGGCCGGGTGACGCAGGAAGGCTCAGCAGGAGGAAACAAGCTGGACTCGACTGAGCTCAAGTTCTTCAATAAACCGGCCTTGATGCTTTTATTTCACCCACAGAGAAAGTGTGTCACACCAAAGAATACCAGAGGAAGAATTCTGGAATTTAGTCTTCATCACTTTTTCATCATTAAAATTATTATTGTTGTTGCTTTTGCATGAAGGAATTCTTTGTGCTTATTATCGGCTTCACTCAGACTTTCAGAGTTATGCTCAGAGAAATAAGTGAATTATCAAACCCACCTAGAAAGAATGGCCCCCATTTGTTTTGCAGGCAGGTGGTCCATTAGCGGGTGAGTCCCACGTGGACGTCAGTGACGAAGCCGCCCTGTTTCAGCTGTGCACGGCCGCCCTGCAGGGAGGTTTCCCTGCAGGGACCATCAGGCTTTTTGTTTCCCTGTTTATGAGCTGTAGCTGAAGCCTTTTGCTTTGCAGCTCTGAAGTCTTAAGATAACAGTTTGATTAATTTCATCATCAGCATTCATGTTTGCATGTTATTACCTTTATTTTGATGTTTTAGCGTTGCTGCGCAGGACGTGGGAACAAGAAAGGACGTGTTGCAGGTAACTTTACAGCTCTGATGTGTGTCATGGTGGTAATTATAAGCAGCTGAGAGGAAGTCTGTATATTAACGTCAAAGGGGGCCCAGGATGGAGGCTTGAGGAACGCAGCGACTAAAAAGTGTGTTTGTCAAACTGAAGCTTCTGAAACTTAATATATAAGAAAACCTTTGATTTCCACTTTTATTTCATGCTCGAGGACGTGTCCTGAGTAATTTCTGTGTCTTCTCCACACATTCGCACTTTCCTCTGAGCAGGTTGTGAAGCTCAGTGTCGGACGTGTGTGACAGGTGTAACATAGACGACGTGATGATGTCATCGTTCAGCTGCAGCTCGTGTGAACTGCGACTTTACCGGAGCGCCGGTGATGCTGAGCTGCTGCGTGGTGTTTTCAGCCCACAGGGGACCACGAGCAGCAGCCGAGGACGAGAGTTCAAACAGCACACGTGTCAGTGGATTAATGCATTTGTGTGTTAATGTCCCACATGGTTCTAAAGTGATTGTTACTTATGGTAACCTGTGTATTTTGATGCCACTCTGCTTTCACTATTGCACATTCAGACTTTATTGATATGATTTCGTGATGTACTATCTGGAAGCTGCTGCTTTGATCTTCTGAAAATATCGTGGTCCCGTGAGTTTGTTCGCTGGCTGTCGAGAAATATTTCGTCTGTAAGTTTTTTTCATTGTGTCAAAAATAAAGTTGTTTCTGGAATTTGAAGAGCCGCGTTTTTCCTGTTTTAACAGGCTTTAAGGTTCATTTTTCCAGAACACATCTGAAAACCATCCGCGAGCATCTGCTAGGAGCACGGTGGGCTCGGAGCTGACATCACATGTGAGGCCACTCGTCAGCTTCGTGACTGACAGTCTTTGAGCCCTGCTGAAGTTTACTTGTTCCAGACAGTTTTAACTTCATGTTAACAGAGAGAAGGAACATGAACCAAAAGTGAACTTCCCACTGAGGGAAGTGAGGCTCTGATCACCAGGCAAACATGGCTGAGATGTTGCAGTTGGTCGTCGGGTTCGAACACATCTCAGGAGGGATTCTGGCCTCTCCTCCTCACAGAAACTCTCTGAATCTCTCCCATCTGTTGCTTGGCAACTCGAAGCTTCAGCTTCCTCCACAGATTCTCTTCTGGACTGAGATGTGGAGACCAGCTCAGCCCCTCCACGGCCTTAATCTTCTTCTTCAGCCACTCCTTTGTTTGGTATGTTGATGCTGGAAGACTCATCCAAGACCCGTGTTTGGTGTTGTGGCTGAGAGAAGGAGGTTTTACCCCATGCACTGGTCGTTAGCAGAAAAACAGCCCCACAGCATGATGCTGCCACCTCTGCGTTGATGCCAAAGAGCTCGGTTTTGGTTTCATCTGCCCACAGCTCATCATCTCCATCATTTAGATGACCACTGGCAAACTGGAGACTCGGGCCTGCACATGTGCCTTGTGAGCAGCGTGACCTTGAACAGATTTCAGTCCATCACAGCGTCGTCTGTCACCTTCAGATCATTGAAGCTCCTCTCGTGTAGTTTTGGGCTGATCTACCAGCTCTCATCATCATCCTCAGTCCATCAGGCCAGATCTCGCATGGAGCTTCAGACTGAAGGTGATTGATGGTCCTTCCCCGAACCACAACCCACTTTACCCCCCCAAGGACAGACTCATTCACCTGGACAAGTAAGCGAGCTCAGCCACTAATTCAAACATCCCATTCCCCCCTGCTATGGATGAACGCCCCCCTGATTTGTCTGCTCCCCTCAGACATCACTCAGCTCCCCTGTTCTCACATTTATGAGCTGCATCAGTGGACGTTCTACTGTAGTGCCTCCTGTGATTTATACTTACATTGTGTCCCTAATAAAGACCTGTAAATAGTCCCCCCCCCCCCGTATTAATGCACCTTTTCAGAGCCTTTCAAACATTCTGACCACAGTTTTACAGTTTTGGTCTCTAATGTCATCAGACTGGTTCATGTAGCAGCTAATGAGTGTAAATGAGCTTCAACACTGGGCTCACATTTAGAAACTGGCCCCAAAGAACATCTTCCATGAGTGCTATTCTCTGCTGGACGTGTTACCGATGAACACATCAGGAGAAACACACCAAAATGACACTAATTTCAGTGAAAGCTGCAATGGGGCACGAACACACTTTGGGCCGATCCAGAACGCTCGTGTTCCTAAAGTTCAAACCTGTGCAGGGACTGAAGAAGAGCTCCTGGTCGTTTGGATTCCACCTTTCATGCAGCCCCTCCTCTCCATCGCTTCATCTTCATCTCGATCACCACCAGCATCTTCACTCGGGGTGATGGTTCACTGGAGTCTGCCACATAGATTATAAATGTCACTGAATCAGCTCTTCCACATGATCTGTCCTTATTGAACTTCCTACCAGGCTGCAGATGTTGTTCTTTGGCCTATTTAACACTGGTCTGTGTTACAGACTCTGTCTATACCGAGCCACCCTCTATGGAGGCTGACTCTGAAGCCTGGCATCGTTTTTCAGCCTTGGG
This sequence comes from Apistogramma diplotaenia, assembly GCA_015052665.1. Lineage (NCBI taxonomy): Eukaryota > Metazoa > Chordata > Actinopteri > Cichliformes > Cichlidae > Apistogramma > Apistogramma diplotaenia. Next base: position 12,299 of record VOQJ01035967.1, on the reverse strand, counting down.
TGTTCCCGCTGCAGTTTAACTTGTTAAGCTCTTCCAAACTGGATTAGTTCTGATCAGTTATTCTTCTTCACAGCACCTCCTCCTCCTCCTCCTCCTGCAGCCTCCGGTCTTCCTCTTCTGCCCGCCTCCGTGCCGTGGGGAACAGAGCTCCTCCTGCTGTGGATCTCTCTCCCACCTGACATCCACGATATCGACTCACCTGTTCAGTTTGTAGCTCCTTTGGTCATTCTAGTTAATGTGGTTTCTCATGAAAGGCGCTCACAAATAAAATGTTATTATTATTATTATTATTAAAGCACAAAAGCACTAGTTTATCGGTGTGCTGTAGTAACACCGCTCAGTGAGGACAGCGAGCCGATGCTCAGCCTGCAGGTGTCAAAAGACTCTGCTTACGTCCCTGCAGGCATTGATGTGCCTGTGAATCCCACATCAGCAGCGTTTTGACCTTCACAGACAGGTCGATCAATAGCAGAATGAAATGAGCTGCATTCAATATTGTAAACGTATCAAACCGTAGGTCTGACCCAACTCATCGCACAATCACAGCGACACTCATTTAAATCCACTTTGGCAGCAATGCAACATGAGATTTACCGCGAGAGCATCGACGAGAAGATAAACACAGCATTTCTCCGCCATAAATTGATATTCTGTCATCACGTCGAGCATCTCAGCAGTCTGCTACCTGCTAATTTATCACCACCGCCAGGAATAAACTGCATGAGTGGAATTTCAAGAAGGCTCCACAGAATATCTGTGGAGTGTAAATAATGCTTTGATGTGAGCTCAGCCCCCCTGTGATGAGGTGATCCAGATCTGACATCAGCCTCCAATTCAGAGGTGAGAATGGCTGTAAAACGCCTCAGAAAAAAGACATTAACCTCTGAGCAGGTCCCTGATGAAGACCTGTCAGCCAGCATGAAGGTCCACCGAGCGTCTGTTAGCTGCTCCACGTGGACCTGCTCAGCCTTCTGTGGCTCCTGCAACGAGCTCTGGGGCTGTCGGTTCAACACCTTTGCTTTTCCGTCATGGTTCGTGAGCCGTTGTTGAGCCGTTATTGGGATGTGACAGGGCGCCAGGTGGGTGTCACCTGTCACAGAATGGCAGGAAGTTCCTAAAAGAAAACTCCACTGCAACAAGGTTTTAATGCAGCAGCTGGCTGGTGAATAAATGTGTGCCGTGAGACTGAAACCTGCCGACTGCAAAGTAAATGTTCCAAAAGCAACTCAGGCAAGTCTGGAGACCAGGGAGGCTTCTGGTGCAGCACCGTACACCTGCCTCCACCTGCCTCCACCAGCTGGTGAGGAGTGGGTACTTTCACCAACAGGTTAAAGTTGTCGTGAAACTGAAGATCAGTGTTGGTGGTGAGACTGCAGGTGCAGCAGGGGAAAGCTAAAGGAAGCAGTCCTGCAGGTAAACGAATTCTTGCACACACAGAATCTGAGACACGGAAATCTGGCTGCGAGGCCTCACCTGCACGAAACTGGCTCGAATCCTCACCTGTGCAGCTACAATCCATGTCAGTGTGCTGGTGGCCCTGAGGGCCGGTGAGTGTTTCCTCCACTGTGTTTTAGTCCCAGTGACGTCACTTTAGACATTTAAACTTTACCCACAGAAGAAACTGTTTTAAACTTCTTCCTGTAATCAGTCAAACCGACATCACACAGGTGACTCCTGAGAGCCGCCGCGGCAAATCACCACAGCAATTAACCATTAGCAACAAGGACACAATCAAAAACTGTGGATTAGCACTTAAAATCATGCTCCTTGGGTGACAGGATATAATTATCAGGCAGCCAGCGGGATGCAAGCCGGGAATTGGACGGATCACATTAGTGTCGCCCTTGGAAGCTAAATAAGAGTGAACAGACTGAATTTAGCTTAATCAAATGTCAAAACAGACGAGGTGCAGGCAGAGAGCTGTTACTACAGAGACAGGGATGATACAGTGGAGGGGAAGAGAAGAAGAAGGGAGCAGAGGCAGGTAAACGTTCTGGCTCATCGACGTGTTCCTGAACAATAAAACGAGCTGTTGCGAGCTGTGAGGTCATCACATCAGCTGACCTGCAGCCTTCAGCTTCATGAATGATTACATCCACGACGAGCTCAAACACAAGTAACTTCTCCTCAAAACACAGAAGAAAAACAATATGAACAATATATATAAATATTTAGTATCGCACAGCTTCGGAGTTGAAAGCTTCTGCTGTAAATCCTTCAACCCAGAATTTAGATGGACATTGAAAAGACAAAACCGGTCATAAATTCACCTCTAAGTGTTGTTTATTACAGCTGCTCAGAGCCTGTCTGCTACACCTTCATCCTGATGCCTGCAGTCAAGCACAGGAGAGGTGAAGAAGAGTGCAGGCAGGGTGGAGTGGGTGGAGATGAGTATTAGGGGTGATTTATGACAAAAGGAGAGCAGCACGAGTGATGGGGAAGGTTGACGGGATGGTACTGAGACCTGATGTGATGTACGATGTGGAGACGGTGGCACTGACAAAGAGACAGGAGGCCGAGCCGGAGGTGGAAGATGCTGTGATTCTCACTGAGTGATCAGAATGCAGAAGATCAGAGACGAGTGCATCACAGGGGCAGCTCAGAGTTAGAGAGGCGAGGCTGAGATGGTTCGGGCATGTGCAGAGGAGGGGCAGGAGATGTGCAGCAGGTGGAGCAGCTGGGATGGAGGAACCGCAGAGGAGAGTCCAGGATGTTTCAGTACTGAGGGGCGGTGATGATGCGCTGTGGCAAAGCCTGCAGGCAGCAACCGCGAGACGAAGAACATTAATACACTGTGTAACACATCATCTTTGTTATGATTGTGACCTTTCAGTCCAAGAAGCAAACATCCACACGTCTGAAGAACAAAATAAAAGTATTAAATGTTCTCGAGCAGCCACTCGAGGACCTGCAGAAACCCCACAACATGAACCCTGGAAAAACTACGATTCCCAGGTTTCTCTCAGAATCCATGTTTGGGAAACAAAAGAAAGCTTTCCTTCCATCTTTGCTGCAAACATGTGACACTCAGAGCTGTCTGCTTCCTGCCTGCGGTCGCCTCACATTCACCCATCACAGGAGCAGCCATGAGATCGCAGATTGAAAAGTAATCTCAGAGCCTTCAGCAGGTGTCTGAAGACAATTTCCCTTCTTATTTCCTTTTTGTAAAATTATCTGCATTCATAAACAGCAGCTGCAGAAAACAGGAAGTCTTGGTATCTGCTGGCTTCACTGACGGCCTGTCGAGGTGGTGGTCGGAGGATTTCCACACTGATTATTTTATGCAACGTGAACGAGGCAGAAAATCATTTGGAGACGTTACAGTGTTGAGTTATTGTGTTACGCTGCAAAAAAACTAATAACATTGTTCCCATGTGAGGCTATAAATCAAAAGTAAAAACTATGTAACAACTATGTAATAAAGCAACAAGGTCCTGCTCAGAGATGCAGCTGAGTTTTACATCTGTCAGGTCAGCTGATCTCAAACAGGCATGAACAGGAGTTGATGTCATTAAATGAGCTGTGACTCATCCACAGCTGTGAACACAGAGGCTCGTTCAGCAGCTAAAATCAAACACTTTTATCTGCTGCAAAGCAAATGAAGGTGAACACTGCTTTCATCAGGCGGCCAGAGAGACACATACAAACGACTGCTGATGCTGCTCTGCACATGCTGCATGTGGACATGAGCACCATGTGACCCTGATAGGTCATCATGTTGCAGCTGCAGGTGAGAAACCCTACAGGTGCATCCCAAACAGAGGAGGAGCGCTGTGGCCTCGTCATATAAAAATCTGTAAAATATGAAACAACAAAGCTGTTTGGAGGGAAAACGCTGCTGCACTGGAACCTGTTTCAGTGGAGTAACAACTACAAGCTGTGCTTTCAGGCTGTAAATGAGCTTCCTGACTGCTTCATCAACACTCAGCGAAGGTGTTTGACTCGTCTGCAGCAGACACGCCCTGACCTCCCTCCCCCTGGGGGGCAGGAGGACGCCGAGGTGTTCCCAATCCAGCCGAGAGGCTCCGCAAAAACGCTGAACTCCTCCTTAAATGTCGGGTTTCTTCAGTGTCTACAAGCTGTCATTTTCTGTGATAAATGAGAAAAAAGCTGTATGTAAAAAGCTGCCAATTAAACTTGAGATAAATTATGAAAAACTTGCCCACAGACGGACGAGCTGTGACATCAGACTAATTATTTCCATCCATGTCCTGCTGCCGTAAGGGAGGAGCTCTATTCATTAGGGAAGAATGTGCAATCAGCTCGAGGCTGATTTACCTGCATGACCCTCCTGCTGGGCGTTCCAGGCTTTGTTTGTCTTAATTGTTTAATCATTGAAAAAAGTGGCAGCTGCAGAGAAGAGCATTTTCATCACGAGGAGCTGAACTTTAATCACAAACCAATTGTTTGTATGTTTTTCAAAAACTCTCAGATCTGTTACCATATGCCTGAGCGCTGTGTCTGATAAGGATGCACTCGTATTAACTTACTTTAAACTGGGTTCTAATAAGCTAATAACACTCTTCATTACCACTGAATGTGTCTGATGGGTTTCATGTTGTGCATCATATTAATAATCTCACACAAACATCTGTAGACATGTTTCCAGGACCTGATCCTGTAAAGCAAAGACAGACGTAGCCATGGTAACATCAGCCATTTGTTTTCATTTCTTGGAACCAGAATTACATGGATCAAACGCTGGTGAGCTAAGCTGTCAGCTGATGCCAGTAAGCTCGTTAGGAAGCAGCATTCATGAACCGTACAGGTGAAACACTCACCTGTTTGTTAGCCAGTGCGAAGCAGCAGACTAAAACAGACAGCTCCTGCAGCTTCGGCCACGCCGCAGGCCGGGTGACTGCATCAACACCGCTCATGCCGTGTGCTGTTTAGTACCTTTTCTCTGATGGACTCTACATCTTGAGCATGCAAACGTATTCAATTCAGTTTTATTTATACAGCGCCAAATCACAACAAACAGTCACCTCAAGGCGCTTTTTATTGTAAGGTAAAGACCTACAACACAGAGAAAACCCAGCAGTCAGAACGAGCCCCTGTGAGCAGCACGTGGTGACAGTGGGAAGGAAAAACTCCCTTTTAACAGGAAGAAACCTGCAGCAGAAGCAGGCTCAGGGAGGGGGGGCCATCTGCTGTGACTGTGGGAGAGAGACCGATCAATAATAAGTAATGATTAATGCAGAGTGTGGTAAACAGAGTGCATCATGGGAACCTCCCAGCAGCCTAGGCCTACAGCAGCATAACTAAGGAGGGTTCAGGGTCACGTGATCCAGCCATAACTATAAGCTTCATCATAAAGGAGATGAAAGCATGTCTCTCACACTGCTGTGTTAATGTGCCATTGTACTTCCTGCAGACTGTTACGCTTTAATCGAGTAACCTTGAAGAGCAATTTCATCAAGTGATATAACGTAACCACATCTTGTAAAAGTGCAGTTATTTCAGCTGAAATGCTATACGTCCCTGCGGCCTGCCCCCCCTGCACCATCCTCATACCTGCCTCTGTGGGTACGAGTGAGACACATCTGCAGTGTATTTGAGAGTCTGGTGGTGAAATATGAGTCGGCTGCATGTCACCGTCTCAGGAAAGCTGATTTTAATTTAGTGGCAGACTGACCCTGCAGCCAGTCAAACTCAGGGGAGCTGATTAGATTTTAACACATTTATGGCTGTTAGTCGTCAAATAAAACTCCCAAAAATCGGAGTTTGTTAATACAGGTGCTGCTTACCTGAAAACAGCAGGTACTCTGTCGTTCTGCAGTTTCTGTGTGTGAGCAAACACAGCCCATCCTCAGAGACATTAGCAGCTTTCACAGGCTGCCTTCAAGTAATCTCCGCAAGCTGGAGCAGCTAATAAGAACAAGCGGCTCGTCCTAATGCAACTGCACACAAATAATTACATAAAAACAGTCAAACTAGATTTTCCAGGGCAAAACAATTACATAGAAAGCAGAAAAAGCTGATTAGCCGCGGCCCATTGTGAGTCAGACAAACGGCTCAAAGAGCGGCGGGACTCGGGGGAGCCCAGGACACAAATTGTTGACGGTCTTTACAAAACTGCCCATTGTGAGAAAAGTGAAATTGCTTTTGACCCTGAATTTGATTAAGACGCGTGCTGTTCATCAGCTGCTCCACTTCGTGCTACTTTGGCGGTGTGAAAGCATCAGTACAGCTGCAGCTGCTCAGAGCATCTCGCCTATAATCTGAGACTATGTGCAGGTTTTATCAGTGAACACTGACGGGCTGATTTCTGCTTCCCTTCATCAACATCAAAAGACACTGACATGGATCCAGAGGGGTTAAAGGTCATGTGTCTCGGAGCCTTTATTCCGCTGCTCGTGTCTCCTTTAGTGCGACAGAACTGCAGCAGCCCATCAGGGTCTCTTGAAGCGTTTCTTGCTCGACTGCACGAGTGGCCTCTTCAGGGGTTCTTCAAAAGGAAGAAGAAAAGGTTACTGCTGAACAAGCTTTGCCACCGAGATGTAGAAATCTCACAGCTAATGCGAACTGCTGCTCTTCCTGTGTTTGACACGAGCGAATCGTACCTGAATACCTCACAGGACAAACGCGTGCGACACAAAACGCATTTCCATCTAAATGTTGCTTGGCTGCAAAAAAGGACGAGGAAAAAATATCTTTGCAAGAAAACATGATTGCATTTTTAGACCTCTTGAGATTTTGGGCTTCAAGAATAACCACTGTGTCCATGCTCGAGGCTCACGCAACAGTGATGTGTGAAACATGTTTATGGAAATTTATGGAAATGGAAAACTGCCTCTTTCATATTTCCACAGTGATGATTGCAACAACGAGCCAAAGAGAGGGATTTCCTCAGCATCCGCATCCTCACCATCTGACAGCACTACAACCGAGCCAGTGAGTCACGTCTTCATTATCAGAAATTCAGAGAATTCAGTCTCACGCATTGAAAATGTAAGGCACTAATATGAAATGTATCATCAAGTCACTGATGACGTAAGGCCTTCAAAAGTCTGATCCGATTATGAGCTGAATATGAGAGTAGAAACTGTAACTAATGGCTCAGTCGCATTTGAGTGAAAACAGGAAAAATCAGCGGTTGCCCGGCGACGGCACTGTTCACGCTCAGGCTCTTAGCAACCACTTATGATGATGGCAGAGGTCACGCGGTGGGAGGCAACCTGTCTCCAACCAATCGCGAGTCAGGCCGCGATCAGGCCGGTCAGCGAAGCTCTGCAGGGAACCGGAATCCAGCAGCTCGTCACCACGTGACTCATCCTGGTTCGAGTTCCTATATTACAACAAAGCTTTTGCAGTTAACACATCTGTTTAAGTCCTGATTCCTGTTTTTATGTATTCCCGGTTTTCTGGAATCTTCTGTTACATTATAACCTATAATTATACTCTTATAATATATTTTATTGCATCTAAATGAAATGTCATTATTGGAAAAAGTCGGGTTGGTTTGACATAACTGTGTTTGTGCAGGAGAATTTGTCTTTTAATCACGTCATGAATCAGGAAGCAAACAGAAATGTAAATCACAGCTCGCAGAAGGCGTCTGGAACGTCGTCTGAATGCAGATGCTGCTGAAACTAAGATACAACAGATCTCAGAGTCACTGGAGCCCGAAGAACAGAAATGAGGATTCCTCAGTGAAAGTGGGCTGTGGGAGGGTCCAGGCAGGAGTATAGTGATGCTGTGGCCCAACGTGACAGGCCAGGACTCTTAAATAACCCCCCCCCCTTAGAAGAAGAAGAATGGTTGTCAGTGAGCTAATGAACTAGAAACAGCTGAAGCAGAGTTTAACACGAGCTGCTACACGTCCACTCACTGCGATTTAATAAAGCTGCAGCTCGGCGATCCTATCAGCTATTTAGATTAAATCTCTCATTGTAATAAAACAGCTCATTTGCATAAATTGTAGAAATGTATGTTGTTGGTGACGAGCCTGGCAGAAGCCGTTTTCTGCCTCATTTACATTCATGCCAGTGATATGAACAAATGAAATAATTCATGAAGCTTTTATTTCCATAGTTTAAGAACATGTTTGCACCTGCTGATCATGTACACAGAGAGGACAGAGACGTGAGGGGGGCTCATCCCAAACAAAACAGCACAAAGGATCGTTTTCAGCTCAAGCAGATAATCAGCTGTCAGAGGGGGGAGATGGAGCTGTCAGAGGGGGGAGATGGAGCTCTCAGAGGGGGGAGATGGAGATCTAACAGAGTCCCAAATCTAATTATTATTGACCTTTAGAACAAAGAGATTACTGGAGGTCAGTATGTACAGTCTTTCATTGGTCGCTCTGAAGCCCAGGATTGCTTT
>VOQJ01035948.1:52462-62611 GCA_015052665.1 Apistogramma diplotaenia | reverse complement strand
TAAATTTTGTTTGTTATATAAAAATATAGTTGGTTAAATGGTCTTCCCCTATTTGAACTGTATGACAGGGATTAAAAACAGCTGTCTACAGGAGTCATGAGTGCAGAAGGGACTTATTGAACTGAGGGGGATCAATAAATCAGAGACTGCAGCAGCAAATCATCAAGACAGCACGATTAGACCGGTGAGTGTGTAAGACTTTGGCCAGTGGTAGCTTTCATCTTCTTTGCTTGATTTATTACTCTGCAAAAGTCTTGAGCCACCACTTATTTCTTAATATTTTGCTAAACTTTCCTGTATTTTTAAGTGCAATAGTTCTGATGCTTTCTGAAGGTTTTTACAATTTTTTCTTTGGACACTGCCTGCTTTTTTTTGCTAATTTTCAGTCCAGTCCTTCTGTGAGACCATTTTCAGAGGAATGATTGTTTGTCTGATAAGCCACTTAAGTAAATTTGTCTATAACAGATAAACAGTATCTGCAAATCATGTTAAGAAATAAAAAAAAAGCAAAGACCTGAGAGATGCATCTGACCCTTCAGTTGATCCATCTGCTGTCACTGAAGCCATCAGAAATGGTCTCAGTGGAAGGGTAGCTGTCAAGAAGTCATTCTAAGGAAAAGAAGCAGGAAGAAAACTCTGAGGTGAAATTACAACAGAACTGGACTGAAAATCAGAAGCAACAGTTCTGATGGAGTGAGGAATCCAAATTTGGAATTTTAGGGTTTTGTCATCAATATGTATATAGGAGGTCAGAAGAGATGCACAAAAGTGAGTGTCTACAGCATCTGTAAAACATGGCACAGGCACGGTCATGAGCAGAGGAAGACAGTCAACATCCAAAGAAGAGCTTTGAATGTTTCTTCAAGAAGCCTGGAGAACTATTCCTGAAGACTGTTTAATGAAATGACAAGAAAACAGTTTGAGAGAGCTCAGTCTGTGCTGAAGAATAAAGGTGGTTTTTCAAGCTCTTTGGAGTTACAAACTCTGTTTTTGCCACATATACTGTATTTCCATGTATGTTTGCACACGTTTCAATAAATCAGTGCACTTCGTTCCCAAGCAAAATATAAATAAATGAGGGGTGGCTCAAGACTTTTGCACAGTACTGTATTTTAGTACATTTCCATAAAAATGCTCTGACAACTTATATACCAATGAAACCTGAGAGGCCAAGAGACTGGTGGCCTTTTAAAACCCTATAAAACTGCAAAAAGACTTGTGGGTAATTTAAATTTTTGTACCCGTATAAATGAATGAATCGATAAACTTTAATACCTCATCAATAAACTTTAATACCTCATAGAATACTACTGAAGTCAATGGGATATTTCTTGAGCTGTGCAGTTCAGGACAAAAATATCCAATATATTTTTAACTGGCTATTTTGGAGGACATTTCTTGTGGAAACTATATTTATACTATACCTTATTGTAAAACATATAATTCATCACACGGCACTTGCAGAACTGTAAACCAAACTCGTCATCTGTTTGAGTGTGTTTTCACCACTTATCTGGTTCACTCGAAATCAAGGATTTACGATGAGAAATAACATGAGAACAGTGATTTCCCCAAATAATATCCTGAAACTTTAGAGTTTCTAACCCAGACTAGAAGAAAGAAAACTCCTTTCAGCAGATGGCGCTGTGCACCATTTGTAATGGTTTGCTATGCGCTAATAAACACAAAAGAAGAAGCACATTACCGAATTTTTCTTAATTTTATTTTTTTAGGAGGGGGATGTTTTTGGACAATATCGAAATATACACGCTGGTTCGTTTCGCCAAGAATCCGCTTTATTTGTACACCTTTTAAAATATAAGAATAACGTTACGTGTTCTGTAAAATCGCTTAAAGAATCTGACAAGTGGTCAGATTTAGCGAGAAAGTCGCTATTTCGGTTTGCTACTGTAGTGAAACCCACAGCCTGACAGAGAGAGGATGCCTGCGGGACAGGAGACATGTGGTGGGTTCGCTTACTCTAATTCAGTAAATTGTAGTTTAATTGCAAAGTAAGATAAACAGACTAGGCTTTAACCCAGGAGGTATATGCTAATTTAGCTGCTCCTGAGCATTAGCTTAGCACGGTTTTTGATCACGGCGACTTCCTGTTCCTGTCTTTCCCCCATTTGACCTGTAAAAAAAAAAATAGACTGAAAACGAACCCGACCCCAGTCTTTCACTCGCTCAAAAAAAGCTCACAACCTCATTCTAATGTAGGCTACGTTAGCCTAAATACACATCACAGGTGCATTCAGCTCTGCAGTAAACACAAGCCAAGAAGAAGCCATAATTACTATGATCAGGCTCCAATGATGCCTGTGCATGCATTAAAAAAGTTGGAAAGCGTTGTGATAAATTGTTTCACTACTGTATTTCAGGCGTCAACAAAGTTGTGGACAACATATGCAGGCTTTCACCAGATCTGTTAGCAGAAGCGGTGAGTTTATCTGTCTTTGGTTGTGTATGTCCTTATACAGGTGTGAAAAAACTGAAGGTAAGCATGTGAAGCAGCAGACTTTAAATAAAATTTAAAGCCACAGCTGACACATGTGTAGAAAATAGCCCTCCTCCTGCAGCTCTTCCCTTTGTGCTGACCATGTGCTTGTGCCTTGTATAGACTAAAATAAGGGATTGGTGATGTTTGGGTTTATGCGGGATGGGAGTCCTTTTATTCCCTTTTGTGCTCGCTTTATCACTAAAGAAAACTGGTCCCAAAAGAGCAAAGTCATAGTCATGAGCTAGTTATCTGAAGCCTGAAAGGAGAGCTTGGAGATCATGCAGGAGTCTAGTTCTCTTTGACCCCTCGAATTGAAATACTCTGAAAAGTTATTTATATTTGTCAAGACTGGATTTATAAAATTGCAGTAACTATAAAGTGTTGTACAACTTTAAAACAATGCTTTTATGACTTGCTACAGGAGGACGTTGTTGTTGACCAAAATAGCACTCATTACAGGGCTATTTGCAACTACTGTGCACAAGTCACATAGGATGTGGTGTAGCTGTAGCGGTTATGCTGTAGTTGTGATAGCTAATCATATAATCTCCACAGTGTCAGCACATACTGACTTATCTTCAAGGGCAGAGGAGAGGAGTAGATTCAGCTGAAATTTCTGATGTGAGTCATTCTTTATAATATTTTTAACTTATAATAGCCTATCTTGCCAAATTTCTCTTTGAAGACCCTTTTTTTGTGTTGTTTTTCTTGTGGGCAGAGATTTCAGAGAGCCGAAGTGAGATTTGATCATGATGCTCTGCAGGACATCATCAGATTTCTCTTGCTAACATTCCGGTATTTTTCCCACTTTTTAAAAGATCTGAATACAGTTTGTGAATATGGTAACCCTTTCTATCATTGCTACACACTTACTTCTTATTTAGTCCATCAAAAGGCCAAGTCAGGCATAAAGAAGCATGCTGTTGTGCTGCTAGGTCTGAAAGTAGTGTTTGTATTGCCAGGTCAGCTGGGAGGAGCAACATTTCTGCAGACGAACTTGTGTCAAAGCTGGAAGAAGGCTCGAAGAAGTGGTCCGAAGCTTCCCTTCAAGTGTTGCGTGGATTGTGGAGTGAACATGGTGCATCAGTCCACTCTCAGCAGGAGGCCCAGGCCATGCTCAGCATCAGTCAGGTTTGTCCAACTTTAATGCAGTAAAGTACTCTCAATGGTTTTAAAATATGTTCTGCCCCCCCTTGAACATCGATTTTTTCTCCTCTGTCAAAGCTGATGTAACTTGCTTTGTTTTGGTAGTTGGTGGACATGCAGTGGAAGCTGGGCATGGCAGTGAGCTCAGACACCTGTCGATCTCTCAACTCCCCATATGTGTGTCTGCTGCTGAAGATTGTTGAGCCTTCTGGACAAATCTGTCAGAGGTCTTTTGAGATGACTGTCCCACAGTTCCAGGTTTGTATTTTTTTTTTTGTTGTGTGAATACAGTCTTGGTGGTGTTATTTATTTATGATATGATTCTTTTATTTCTTTTTCTCTCCTCCTTCTCCCTACAGAACTTTCACAAACAGTTCAAGGAGATGGCGGTTGTTATGGAGACTGTATGATTGTTAGCCTACCTAAGTGCTTGTCACAGTTACACCCAGTTTTATGTGTAACTAAGAAAAGTTTGACATAAGTGTTTGTTCGCTGGCTGTCTTGAAATAGCAACTCAGCTTTGGACTTGTATTTTTCCACAGATTGCATAACCTCCCAGATGACGATACTTTTAGGTTGTTGAGCCTTGGCTTAGCTTAGGGGTTATGCATTGTATATTTAAACTGCTAAGCTAGTAAAATCCCGACTAATATATTTGTTGCCAAATGTTTGTGATGTGGTTGAAATTAATCAGTTTGTAATAAATTTCTGTTTGCCTGTCTGTTTTATAACTCATCTGTCGCTGCATTGTACTAGCCCACCATACATTTTGCATACTAGTATATATTCAGATAATAGTTTACATCTTCTTTTACAGTGTGCATTTGCTGCAGATGCAGAGGTGTGCAAGAACACCAACACCACACACACATACACACACCATTACACCACCAGCAGTTTAAACTGATGATACAAGGCAAGATCATGTTGTTTACGTCAAACTCTGACCCCGCTATCTAAATGTTCCGTCAGAAACCGAGACTCATAAGACCAGGCAATGTTTTTCAAATGTTTCTTCTACTGTCCAACTTTAGTGACACCATGTGAATTGTAGCATCTCGACAATTTCACATTCTCAGCTGACAGGAGTGGCTCCCGATGCGCTCTCCTGCTTCTATCAAGGTTAAATGTGTTGTGCATTCAGAGATGCTCTTCTGCATATCTTGGTTGTAACGAGTGGTTAAATAACTGTTGCCTTCCGATCACCTGGAAACCTTCGGGCCATTCTTTGATCTCTGACATCAGCAAGACATTTTCATCCAGAGAACTGCCTCTCACTGTGTGTTTTCCCTTTCTCGGACCAGTCTGTAAACACTAGAGGTGGTTGTGTGGGGAAGTCCCAGTAGATCAGCAGTTTCTGAAATACTCAGAGCAGCCCGTCTGGCCACGATGTGATTGGCTGATTAGATATTTATGCTAACAAGCAGATGAACAGGTGTGGCTAATAAAGCGACCAGTTAATGTAAATTTGTCTTCCAACCCCCTTAATGACCCTTGAGATTCCTCTGGTGACCTGGTGTAGGGAGCTTGACCCTTACTTTGGGAACCATGAGATTAAAATATCTACCAACTGACAGTCCTGGACTATTTCTGCACTGATGCATCAGCCTGAATAAGCTGATCATTTCTGATAACCTTTGTGCAGAATGAGCACTTTTTAAAAATGACTTTCCTTGTCTATTTGCATGCCTCACTCAGACATAATTTTGTGCATAATTAAGTTTTTTAGACCAGTAAGTCAGTCTCTATGAACACTTCCAGCTCTGCAGTAGTGCACTAATAATTAGGGTTGAGAATTAATGCGATTATTTGAAACTATAACTGAGCAATTATATAGTTCTTTTTAGTAGACAATGAAAGCCTATAAACTGGTATGAGTGCTCAGAAGCAGAGAGGACATTTGGCTATAGTTTAATGTAAAGTAGCAGTTTCAGACTTAATGTTTGTGGGCCTTCAGTGTGAGGGATGCTATCAATGATCGTGATTTCTTAGATTTCAGAAGTTTTAATTTTCACTAGAGGAGACTGGAGACTATTTATCTGTTAAAGTGTCTGTTCTGCAATATAAAGGTCTGCTACGGTTACACTAGGCGCACAGCATTAGCGCGGGGGTCCTGGCTACTGCCTCAGTGCTGAGGTTATATATGGCTAAGGTACTATTTTGGGGATGGGCGGAGTGCTCGGATATTATACCATCTAGTTGACGAGAAGTCTTCATGTGCGTAAAGCAGGACATGTGATAACGAGTGTCCAGTACCGTGACTGCGATCAGCCTGCTTGTGAACTGAAAAGACTTGTGTTAGCAAACCAGTGCACGTGTGATTCTATCATAATATTTAAGCAAAGGCTTATTTGATGGAGGCGTTTGCTAGATAGAATTACCTTCAGCGGGAGTTGGGACCAAGGGCGCTTGTGCCTTGAGGGGGCTGAAAACACATTTCACAGTGCCATGAATAAAGAAAATTTCCAGGTAAAACTTAATGTTCTGTGGAGAAAGGCGGAGCCTCGTCCTGTCACGTTTCGCACAGCGGCTCTGCGCTTCCCACTCCTCCAGCACATGGGATGGATGGGCGGTTCGTCACAGCGCGCAGCCGCTCCGCCTCCAAGGCGTTGTGGAAGAAAGGAACACTGAGTGGAGACAGCGCTGCAAGACGGTAAACAAGCATCAGTGTATGTCTTTTTTTTTTTAAACTGTAAAGAAACCTGCAACGGCGGCAGCTAAGCGTATGCGTTCCAGGATTTCAGAGCTGGGACGGTATAAATGCGCCGCCCTGCGTGCGCGTTAGACGCAACCTCCAAGGCATAAAAAAAATCTGATTTCTCGGGTGACTTGTGTTTACACAGAAGCCAACCAAAGCCACGTTCTGGCGAGCGGTCTTGGTTGGGATAGTACAGTACAGGACTGTTGAGCACTTGGTTCTCCGCCTAAGCAAACAGCGGAGCGGAGCAGGAGTTTAAGCTTCGAATACACAGCACTATAAGTTCTTAAAATCCTTGAAGGAAAACCGAACATCATGGAGAGCTGCAGCTGATCGAAAGGGTGAGCACATGTTAGAGGTTCGCTTAGGCGCTGTGCAAACTTTCAGCATGGATGTGGAAATGGAAACAGTTGCAAACTAAGCACAGCTGCGCCTAGCCTCGGCGGCAGGGAAAGATATATTGGTAGTGATTTTGAAAGCAGTGTTTAGTCTCTGTCGCTGTCATCGAGTTTCGGGCGAAAAGTCTGCTGGGTCGACATGGAGAGTCACGATGAGAGGGAGAAGTCAGACAAGAGGTTCGCCCTCACTTACATCGGCTGGTCCCTGCTGGACAGGCGGACCACCCTGCCCATGCTGCCGTGGCTGGTGGCGGAGATCCGCAGGAGGTGCGAGAAAGGCGACTGCGGCCCTGTGATGCAGCCGAGAGAAGTTCATCTGGTCCTCTGCTCCCCCTTTGTCCGATGCGTCCCCTCCACCAGCAACAATTCCTCAGTTTTCATATTCGAGCACAAAGCACAGCTCATCTCTCGCTTCATTCACAACAGCAATGACCTCACCTATTTTGCCTATCTCCTGCGGGGCCAGCCCGACAACCCCGAGTCCGAGATGTCCTGTCACGTCTTTAAGGCCTGCGAACCCAACCAGGTAGGCCTTCTGCACAGCACCGTTTACATGCTGGGAACATGAATGGCAAAGGCCATAACCCAGGCCACAGAGTAACGCACACACTTAGAAAAATATATATTTCAAGCTTTTTAAAAATTTTTTTTTATTAAATATACACCTTATAAGACATGAAGCAGGTTAACATTGACCCTGCACTCCTCAGAGCTTAGCTTAAACAATAGCAGACTCTCACTGTAATCTTCTCCTAATACTCTAAGGGGATTAAAAATGAAAAGTCATGAATATTTTTAGCTAAATTAATGATGATGGCAGTTTGAAGTGTACTCCCTTTTTTGTTAACGATGTACTGGCCTTAGATGTAAACTCAAAACAAAGGGGGCGTCCAGGAAAAGCAAAATTAAAATGTTCCTAAGGTGAAAGCTGTATCATTTAATCTCAAGCGTGCACAATATTAGATCAGTCTGTGGTCTGAGCACATTTGTTTTGGTATTAAGTATTTAGGCCACTGGATGGTGGATATGATAAACCAAGTACTGTGTTTTTTTTTTTTGTCAAAGTTAATCCACCTCTGTGCCTTTCCCTAAGCTCCTGTGTGATGGCCCTGCAGCTCAGTGCAAGACAGTTTAAGAAAACACATCTGATCTCACCAACATGCTGATCTCACAGTTTGTGGCGCATTTCAGCGTCAGTTTGCGTTTTATCCCTTTTGCAGCGTGACGTGTCGAACTGGAGACGACGCGACTGTGTTTTCTGAAGTTTGTCTGTAGATCAGACATATGGCTGGTGTCTGTGGTGTGACAACAACTGAATACAATATTGAGTCAGCACATCCACTTGCTGATCAGCATGCCTCTCATGAGTAACAAACTGAAATGTGGTAAACGGCCAATGCAATCAGGAACGTGGGAGTCGGTGATTGAATATCAATTCGTAGTAATGCTTTTCTGCTCTTTTCTGAAAAGCACTTTATGCCTTATGTTGAGCTGATGGTAGTGTCACTGATATATATGGATCTCCGGTTTTGTGGTAGAGAATATGTTCTTTATATACGATTCATGTACACATGCAGCTGGGTCTTGGTGCCACCTTGATTCCCAATTTCCTGCAACATCCGACTCATGCTAATCCTGTTTTCCCACTGACTCAGGAAATCTGCACCAGTAATGTTCACAATCAGATATCTACTTATGCTCACGTTTTACATTGATCTCCAGAGTATCATGTTTCCTGTGCAGGGGCCGGGCACAGTGTTTGTCTGCTAGTGAAAGCCGAGGAGTAGAAGAGCCGTGCACGCTTTCGAGGTCTCTGGCCTCTCTGCTCTGTGCACCGCTCCGAGGAAAGTATCTTGGACATACCCCATTCATCATTATTGCACAACAAGAACCGGTTTGGCAGCCAGCGGGTGTGCAACGTGTGCATGGTGAACCATATGGAATGCATGGCTAATTCTACCAGTGCTGTTGTCATTTACAACACCCCGCTGTGGCAACTGCTAATAATCTGTTTATTTTCCGTATATAAACAGCATTTATTACAAGCACTCTTATCATCACATTGCATATTTTCTCTTTTCATCGACTGAGTTTGAAGACATTACAAAATATTGCTTTCTTTTTGGGTGGCAGGAATGCTTTCACATCTATTTTTAGCTGTAGACATGGCAGGCCTACATTGCGTAAAGCCTGCATAAAGAGCCTCGGCATCTATCAAAATAATGGGAAAGGTTATAATGAGAAAACTCTCCTGGTGGAGAAAAAAGTGTCTTTTTTCATGAGTTTGAATGTGCATGGTTAAAGATTTCCTAAAGTGACAAATGCAGAGCTGGAGACCAGTTAAACCTTTTTACCTGGCCTCTGCTGTCAGTGAGAAAACACACACAAATTCACAGACTCTCAGACTCTGGTCAACACCACTGTGCTATTATCAAGCCGGCAACACGCACTCTGAGCCTGGACAGCATAAACCACAGGCCCCTCCATCATTATTATTATCATTTTTTAACCTCTGCTCTGACTTGGAACAGGAGCACTGTGGAATCTCTCGCTGGGCAGCCTTCTGCTGTCTCTGCTGTGGGTGGTGTTCATTATTCAGTCACAGTGGCGCACACTGTTGAACTAAGTTATGAAAGCGGTGATGGACTTCTCTCGCATTCTGATTCAGAGAGTAATGGTAAGAAAAGCCATTGTCCTGCCTTTCAGCTTCACAAATCCTGCATAGCTTGTGTTTTCATCTGTCATATCAAGTATCACAAAGCACACAAAACCCAGTGTGGCTTTCCTTTCTGTGCCAAGAACAGGTGTTGGAAAGTTTTTTTTTTTCTTTATCGCGCTCGCCTGTTAACCCAGAGGAGGAAAAGTGGCAGAGTGCTGGTAATGTAACCACATTTCTTGCACAACATATTTGCGACTGGTTGCCATGATGATATTCTTGTGCAGTTAGCAGGGAAACGGCATTCATATGTTGTTAAATGTTAAATAAGCATAGCAAGTAGCTTTGGATACTTGAAATGACTTCCTGCATTAACTTTTTTTTTTTAATTATTAGCTGTTTTTCTAGTAATTTGGTTTGACATTCCTGCCACTGGTTCAGAAACATTCATGAGAAAAAGAGTTTTCACTGGGGTCCACTGAAAAACTCGAGTCACAAATTCTGTAGGAATTAAGAGGGTCGGTAGCAGCCAGGCGCTGCTAATCAAATGCATTTCATTGATTATCAAAACTCCATCTGGACAAACCATAAAACCTCTGGAACAATGTCAACCAAAGTGGAGATGTTTTGCCATAATGCACAGTGCCATGTTTGGAGAGAACTAAACACAGCTGTCAGGCATGGTAGAGGAGGGGTCATGGTTTGGGCTTGTTTTGCAGTCATTGAGGTTTTGAATTCCTCTGTAAAGTAT
>VOQJ01035948.1:31923-48799 GCA_015052665.1 Apistogramma diplotaenia | reverse complement strand
ATGTAAGAGTCTAAGCATGCAGTTTGAGAACAGCCTGGTGGTAGTTAGTTTCTTTTTAAATTATGATAGGCTCCAAACAGGGTCACACTGGTTAAATCTGCTTAATTGTCAGCACTGTGCTTGCACATATGAATTGTATTAATAGCTAAACAATCAAACAAACTAAGTTCTAGTGATGTTGTCCTAATACAGGTGCGTGCTTATGTTTGATGTGTCTGGTCCAGGTAAAGGCATTCCCAGCATTGGCAGTCAGAGCAGCTTACGAGCAGCGTTCCCCGAGTCCATCCAGGAGGACTCGAGATTCGAGGAGCCCCAGGAGTTTCGCACACGCTGCAGCAGCATGGTGGGGAGTCTGCAGAGGAAGCCGGGGGAAGGCGTTGTCGTGGTTAACACACGTCGCCGTCACGCTAGCGCACCAAATCACGTTCAGCCATCCGATGCAGACAAGAACCGCACTATGCTCTTTCAGGTAGAGGAAAGTGGATGAAAGAAAGCATCGTGCTGTACTGTTGCTAATGTGCTGCTATCAGAATGAGTGAGACAGCTTCTTATCTCCTTGTGGGAATGACTGTTAAAGCTCAGTTCGTTGGTTGGACACAGGACTTATCAAAACAACAGTGTTTTCACATTAAAAGCTTTGCTTTAGTATGCACTGAAGTGACTGGCCAGGGCCCTGAAGGGGTCATTTATATCTAATAATAAATTATATGCATTAAGATGAAAAGGAATGTCTACCCTATGGCTCTGTGTATGCAGTGTACAGATGTCGGGCATTTTATTTTGCACATTTTGGATTTACTCCACCATAAACATACTCTTTTCAATCAGATGGATGGCTGCTTTTTATTTCTTTCTTTCTTTTTTTTTTGAGTTTCTCGTGCCCGACCATAATTTGTCTTGAAGAACTTGGTTCCATCTGTCACACCAGAAAACCAAATGGTCGCTGGCTTCAACGCTGTCTGTCACCGAGACCTCCTTTGCATGGAGTTTAGCCGCTGAGCTTCACGCTGCTGCAAATCACTTTTATGTGCACATGGCTGGCAGCTATAATGTACAGACCAGCTTGGCCCCGTGTAACTGCTCCAGTTAATAAGGCCGTAACTCCTGTGTGAAAATTTGACTTCAGCACTGCTGCTTTATGAAAAACACGCGGGCCGCCGTGTGAGCCAGCTGCCATTCCTCGCACACCATGCCCGTTTCCTCATGAAGCTAAATTTAAAAACTAGAGCACAACGCTCAATGTGAAACTCGACGTAACAGTCAGTTATGGGGAAAAATCATTGGTGCCGCCTTGCTGACCCTGATTTTGAGCATGCGTGATCATGTCTCAGAGCAGTCATAGTCGTGTTTTTCATGCATCTTTTGTGTGTTCTTGCATCCCTCTGTGTGACTGTATCAGTTTGTGTTTCATAGGTTGGACGTTTTGAAGTAAACCTTATAAGTCCTGACAGTAAAACAGTGGTTCTGGAGAAGAACTTCAAAGATATCTCATCCTGCTGTCAGGTTGGTGTATTTTTATTTGCACTGAAAAGTTCTCCCTTATGTCTCTGCTGCAGCCCTAATCTCAGACTTTTAATGTTTCCTTCTTAATTTGGGGGCAGATCTTAATCAGTAATGTAAAAAAAACAAGCTCCTTTTAACTGGTGGTGCTGGTGAAATAGATGTGCTCAGATGGCAGTTTTTCTCATTTGCAATTCTCAACTGAATACAAAGATCCACAGTTATTCCAGCCTTCTTAGGCCCGTTTGTCTTTTGTCCTGTATCTCCCAGGGTATCAAGCATACGGACCATTTCGGATTCATCTGTCGGCACCAGTCGGAGTCAGGTCCCAGTCAGTATGTGTGCTATGTTTTCCAGTGTGCCAGTGAATCCCTGGTGAGTCCCTTAAATAGTCAAAATGCAAATCTGCCAAACATCTTCTCTTTCTTTATGCGCGCGCACACGTGCACCCAACACTCTCCTGTGCGTTTCAGGTGGACGAGGTGATGCTGACCCTGAAGCAGGCCTTCACTACAGCGGCAGCCTTACAGAGCAACAAAACTCAGATCCAGCTGTGTGAAGCCTGCCCCATGCACGACCTGCACAAGCTCTGCGAGAGGATTGAAGGTAAGTCACGCGGACTGAGCCAGACATCCAGCACTTCTCCAAGGTTTGACTCATGAGTATATTGATGCACGCTCTGTTTCTCGGAGCTAAAGCGAGTTAAAGAGTGCAGCTACTTCCTCGTCTCCGTTTCCAGGTCTCTACCCACCTAGAGCAAAGTTATCCATCCAAAAATATCTCTCCCAGCTGACCGACAATGAGCAAGCTGAGATTTTTGAGCGAGTTCAGGTAAAAAAGAAAACTTTTTTTTTCTTTTCTGGCAACATAAGTGACACTTTAAGTGTTTTTTTTGGGAGGGGGGGGGGTGATCACTTTGTTGTAAACACGTTATTTCTTACAGTTATTGATTTGCGCTTGAGTGTTTGTGTATTCATATCTACAGAGACTGAAGCCTGGGTCAGACCAGGAGGAGAACGAGCTCGTGATACTCCATCTGAGACAGCTCTGTGAAACCAAACAAAAGTCCCACCTCCACATTGGAGAGGCCCCTCAGGTAAGGAAGGGCCTGAGAATGCTTATCGTCCAAAAAGCAAAAAAATATTAAAAAATTCTATTGCAGGAATAGAGATGAACATGTGGTGACTCCACAGTTGTAGATTGATTTTTGTGGTTTTACTCTAAAACTCTAAATCTGAGAAAAGTCAATTCAGACCTCAAAGTGACTTAAAATTCAAAATTTCAGACCTCTGGACCTCATTGACTGCAAGGTTTTGTCATCCTAAGGTTTAGTTTCGGACTTTGTGTTGATAATGTTGGATTTTTAAGGAGATAAGGCCGCTGTAAAGACGGAGGAAGTCGATCACAGCAAGGCAGTGTGAGTCTCTGAATTTCAGTTCACAGGCTGAGCTGGCTGCCATCGTAAATGTAAAGTTTATCGCCTCCCACGTAGATGCATAATGTTCCTCTGCCTGAGACCTGCAATGAGCCACTGTTTACATTCCATAAGTTTCCGAGAGGAAAACACAACATTGAAAGTATGAGGGGATTGTGGATAATTACTTTGGAAGGATATACCCTGAGGGGTTTGCATACTAAATATCACACTCAGGGCAGATCTCCTGCAGCAGTAGCACTTCTGTTAAAGCAGTTAGTAACTATCGGCTGCTTCCTGCAGTCTTCACCGTGGGGTCTGCTCCTGTGTTGGTACACTGAAGCTGTTCAGTCACTGCTGTCTCATTTATTATTCATTTTTTTCCATGTTTGTCTTTTCCCACAGAATGCAGGAAGCAGCTCAGCAGCAGGAGATGGCACAGCCACCGGCAGTCGCTTCAAGCTTGATATTTTCAAGAATAAAGCACGTTCATCCCTCACTAGCTCTCTGGAGAATATCTTTGCACGGGTGGGTCTGATTCTTTTTTTTCTTGGGTTTTTTTTTTTTTTACATGTTTCCTTTCCTGCCACTGCCTTATCCTCCCCATTTCCTGCCACTATATCATTGCGACCGTTTATTTATTTCTCCAAGTTGATCCCCGTCTTTCACATCTCCAGGATGGACTGACTATAGCCACTGTGCTGTGTACCTCTTATTTGTCTCCCTGCTCAGTCTTTGCATAAGTAGCTGTTTCTGTGTCACTGTCATCATGGGGATTTAGACTGACCCACATCGGCCAATGAGACTGCAGAATAATTCCTTAATAAAGGCATCCAGGCGATCAGAGAACTCTGCTGCCATCTGTTATTATCTTCGAGACTTAGCTCAACAATAATGCTGTTAGCAAGCGAGGAAGCATTTTATCCTCTGTTTCCTCTTTTGCTAACAATACAAACTGTTCTTTTTTTTGTTTCTTTGCCAGAAACAGTTGTGTAAAAAATGTTTTTAAATTGCTTTTTTTGTATTTTGACAACTTCTGTACAATCATCTCTGTCACCAGGGTGCCAGCCGAATGCGAGGCCGCTTGGGAAGCATGGGAAACATGAGCAGTTTTGAAAGAGTAAGTGTCCTTGAGGATGAACATGAGAATTCCCGGAGCTTCAGTCAGGGGACTCTGGGAATTCTCACTTTTTACCCAGTACCTTCAGAAAGCTTTGCTATATTTCTACTGTGTCCTTGGGAAAGCGGGAGCGTGATGAGAATACTTTCACTTTCATCAGTGTCAGTAGGTGGATCCGCCAACAGCCCTCCTCTCACCAGGAGAAATGATTTTGTGCTGCATTTTTTGTCCCCACATAGTTTTATGATGGAGCTGCAGTGGCCAAAGGGCAGAACAGTACAAGAGGGAATGTGTGTATAGAGCTGTTAGTGAGCCATTTAAGGCTGCTGGCTCTCTTGTGGTTACTGCTGTGCAGAATGTGGAGTGAGAGTGTGATGTAGTCCCTCTGACGCCCCATCAGTCATGACGAGTGCAGCAGCGCTCTGCAACGATGAACAACTAAACAAATCAAAGGCAAATTAGCCAAATCAGAGGCACTTTTTATTCGCCAAGGCCGGAGACGCTTCATTTACAGTCCGCAGCCTGAACCAGGCTCGGTAAAGGATTCCGGCTGGTCTGGTCATTATTTTTGCAATTCAATACTTCGAAGCTCTTTAATTATTTATAACTGAGTTTAATGTTGTATAAACTCTTTGAAATCCAGCAAAAGCATTTGTGACTAAAATGCTGATGCAGTATTGGGATGCAAAAATGCATGATTCTATAACACAATACAGAGTACTGTGCAAAAGTCTTGAGTCACCCCTCATTTCTTTGATTTTCTAGGAAAAATGAAATCTAGCAATTTATTGAAACATATATTTAAACACAAAGATGTACCGTGAATGAGGGGGAAAATAGAGTTTGTATAATTCTAATGAGCTTGAGTATGGATATTTTGAATGACCACCTCTTCAGGAACAGTTCTCCAGGCTTTCTGAAGGACATTCAAAGCTCTTCTTTGGATGCTGGCTGCTTTTTTTCAGTTCTTGTGTAAAATTGCCTACGTCAGCCTTTTCTCCCCATTTCCCTTCCTTAAGAATGGCTTTTTGACTGCCACCCTTCCACTGAGATGAGCCTGATGAGGCTTCAATGAACAGTTGATCAGCTGAAGGGTCAGATGCATCTCTCGGGTTCTGTGTCAAGTCTTTGCTGGATTTTTTTTTCTTTTGTTTCTTAAAGTTTTCACATCCTGTTCATCTGCTGTAGACAGTTTTATGGTTTTTTTTTTATGCTTGAAAGATTCATAGGTCAGTGTTAAGTTGCTTAGCAAATGAAAAAAACATGGTCTGCTACAAGGACTGGACTGAAAAAGCAATCAATGCCCAAATGTTCAATATCCAAAGAAGACCTTCAGAAGTCCTGGAGAACTAGTCTGCTTTTAAATGTTTTAGCGGTGATAACAGCCAGCAGATAGATGTGCGGTGTTTCCCTGTGGTCTGCAGGTCCAGGGCAGAGACCAGAGCGATGGATCTACAGCAGACATAACTAAAGCTAATCAGCTGCACAGAGATAACCAGAATCCATAAAAAAAACCTTAGCATACTGAGCACACAGGAGCTACAAGGATGGTGTGTAATGTAGTCATAAGAATTCCATATGTTCCCATTATCTTGTCAAATCAATTCCATAAAGAATTGAGGCAAGTCTGAAGGCAAAAGGGGCTCCAAACACAATACTCACAAGGTGTTACTAATGAAGTGACCAGTGTGTGTAAACTGCATTAATATGTTTTGAAAAGCCCCCCCAACCATAAACACTCTACTTAGCTGGAGGGACATCTAGCAGGGAGGTTGTTTCTATTGTAAAGCTGTAAAGTTATATGAAATAGCCTCTTCTTGTAGCAACTGTATGATCTATTTTACCTGACGGATTAATTCTGTCATGTCAGATTTACTGAAAATATTAACTGCCAAGTAAGGAAGATTATTAACAGCAGTTTTCAAGTGGCAGCTCCAAGTGTTGAGGAATTTATTAAGCTACTGTATCTCTTTCTTTGTCTAAGATGAACAGCTTTGGCCGCTGGACACTTTAACCAATGTAATTCATCATTTGTAGGCGCAGTGACATACATGATTTTAATTTATGAGGTTCAAATAAAAGTAGGTGTCATTAAGATGTCTTTAAAAAAACAAAAAAAATAAATAAATCATGCTATGTTAAGTCGGTGGGGGGGGGCGGGGGGCTGCTTTGATTGTGATTGAGTGAGTGAGTAATCTTGTGGGGATTCTGCCAGGATGTGATGTCCTGGCGAAAAGGAAATCCTGCTCAGGATGTCAATTTATGCATCTAGTGAGTCATGTCTGATCTGCATTTTGTCTTCCAAGTTCCCCCCATAAAAGAGAATATTACAGAAGTGTCTGATTTGAGCCAGCTGATCTAATCAGTGTTTCCTAAAATAAAACAAAAAATTACATCAAGCTGTTAGTTGACACCACAGTCTAGCGTGATTTGCAAACAGACCTCTTGCGGTCTTTAATGTGTAACTACAGCCGATCTAATACCAGCGTGACACCACAACCCTGCGATTCCCCTGAAATGTCAGCTCCTTAAATAGGGAGGTTTCTAAAAGCACGCTGGATTGTGATTGGTTGGCTTTGATGTCGAGCTGCGTGTCACCGGGGTCCTCCCCTCCAATGGCGTGCGGTGCTGTGAATTACAGGACGTTGGCCATTAGAATACAATAGATGTGGGAGTTGTACCAGCAGACATGAGGCGGCACAGGGTGATAGTGATAGTCGAACCACGGATTGAGCCTTGCTGTGGGTTTTGGTTGAATAGGTGAGTGCAGATGTGTGATTTGAGTCATTGAGTGTTGTTTTTATTAATTAATTTTTTTGGCTGTGAGCTGTGTTGTGTAGTTTGACTTCCAAAGAAATTAGGATCGCCTAATCACTCTGACTTTTGCCTTCTGTCACTGACTTCATTGGCCTGTGCAGCTCTGCATTGAATGCGCGTCACTGTCACACGCTTTTAAGTATGACTGACTATTTCCCGCCTCACATGTTCTGCCCTCTTTAGCAGGATGAGGAATCTCCTGGTCACTCCCCCCCAGGTTCCCCTACTGCCTTCCCGGACGATGACCCGGAAGCTGGGTTTCAGTTTCGTCGGCGCGCTCACACCTTCAGCCATCCACCTGTGAAAAAACGCATCTCCTTCGAGGGCCAGTTGCCCATCCAGAACAAACAGGTCCCGCTTCGCAGACAGCACTCCGCCAACCCAGAGCTGCTGCAGAGCAGGTAAATGAAACGTTAGCAGCTGATCGCACTCTGCAGTTTTTCTGCTTGAGAGAGGAATGCTTCTGCAGCTCTTTGGTGACACTGCAGGAGTTACTGATCTGAGCTTTTGTGCTTTGTTTGAAACTATAGGCTATTGCAAACTTAATAATTAGAACTGATTGATTTTATTTTAATCACTTTAACAGTGTGTGCACAGACAATATAATCTATTTGCAGCACTTTGATCAGTCCATAATCGCTTCACCTCCTGCTCCGCTGTCCTCGAACAATAGCATCACAAGTTTCCTGTCACGGTTTTTGATCCCTCATAAGCTCCCCTCTGTTTTTTGTTTCATTTTATTTGTGTGCTTGGACCGAAAGCTCCTTCTTTTGTGTAACGCTTGTCTTTATTTGTGGGCATTTCATGTTCGGCCCGCCCAGTCCCGTGGCTGTTTCGAGAACACGCAGTGTTTCGGAGAGCGATTCCTCCTTCAGCCTCCCCTCCTCCTTCACTGCTCCCACTTTCCTGAAAAGCTTTTACCAGGGCTCACTGGGCTCCCTGAGCTCCCTGCCAGACAGTGGGAGCCTCAAGAGGTGAGAAGGGGGGTGCTCAGGCAACCCCCCTTGCTTAGACTGAAATGCACCGACCAGGGACTTGACAAAAACCAGGGATGAGATGGGTGGGAGGGACAGGCTGTTCTTTGCTGGCAGTAGCCGTGTACTTATTGGCTGTCGAAACTTTTTTTTTTTTTTTAACACCCAGCTTTATTGTCTTGTATCTTTCTATCTTTTTCTGTATGTCCAAATCAAATTCTTACTGGGGGAAAAAATATCTTCTTTTGTTCTCCACACCACCTATGCAGCCGGAGTCACCCTCTTCCTGTTTCGCTCAGCAGGGGGGATGCTGATCCATCCCTCCCATGATGTATTTGCATGTGCACTGCAAGCTTTTTGCTCAGCAAACTATTCTCAAGCTAGACTTATAGGCTTTTAATAACCGCGTGTCACAGCTTCATCTTTCCTGATTGCTGCTAGGATTGCTACTCCAGCCATGCTAAAGTGAACTTCCTGATGTGCTCATGTTCCGCAGCTGCAGTTAATGGTTAGCTTCACATATGAGCAAATGTAGTATGTTTGATACTTGATAGTGATGAATAAGGAGTTTAAATGACACAGGCCTTGCTTGCTTTGTGTTGCACTGTGTGTGATAACGTCAGTCCTGAAGGACTTGGTTAGCAGCAAAACAGAGAAAGAGGTAGAAGGTCAAGGGAAGAATTTAAATCTGTTAAATAGACAGTGTTACATGTGTAGAACAATTGTTGTCTCAGTGACATTTGTTTCAATCCAAGGTCACTTCCTGTTTTTCACTGGCCACATGATCCGCCGGGCTCTTGTGTGCTAAACAAGCTCGCCGGCTCTCTCAGGGATACTCAGTGAGACTTGAAATGCTCGCTTCTCGTGCAGAGCAGAGACTTCACTCTCCACTTTCAAAGAGACATTTCGAATTAAAATTTGCTCGAATTTTGCACAGCTCTGTTTGTTGTTCTAACAGGTTGGTAATTGTGCGCTTAGGTAGAAAATCTCTGACATGAATGAGAAACGGGACGCTCAGCATTCAGTCCAGCGGCACCGGCCGAGGTTGCAGCAGCGCTCGTCACGGTCAGCTTTTGCTCAGTCGGAAGAAGAACGTTCACTATGAGGCAGGGAAGTTTTTCAGTACCTCTAAATGCTGATTTTTCATTTCCACTTACTAAACCAGCTTCTTTTTCGGCAGATGAACACGCACGCATGCACGTCAGCTGTGGCTGATGTCGCTCCTTTGAGCTGCTGCTTTATTAACGTTTTCCACTTGGAATCAGTTAGTGGCTGTTTAAGTTTCGTCTTGACTATTTCTTATCAATCCAGATAGCCTGTACTATGTTACCTCTGTTGTGTGTATGTCTGCCTAAGGTTGTGTGTGTGTGTGTGTTTGCATTCGTGAACGGGTGCTGAAAAGAGAGCCGGTGTAAGCTGACACCTGACTCGTTTATCGGGTGTCTCTGACTCTGCTGTTTTCTCTCGTAGCAATGGTGAAGGCAGGAAGAGGACTCTGTCTGCCTGTAGCAGCGACTCGCTGAGTGGAGGTCTCCCTCCGAACCCACGCAGGGTCTCCTGGAGACAAAAGATCTTTCTGAGGGTTGCGTCACCCATGAACAAGCCGTCTGCATCCATGCAGCACACAGGTCTGGTAACACAATCCTTCTAATAGTTCAAGAAACACAGGGCATAAGCTTTGCATAATCCATAAAATTGGTTCTGTGATATTACAATTTTTCAAATACCAGGCTTTTTTTTTTCCTTGCTGTGGGCATTATAAATTTCATGTACCTTGAAAGGTCTCCAAGTTTTATTTTGGGCAATAAAATTGTATCACAATTTTTATTTATTGCGGGTTTATTTATTTACTGTTTTCTGACTGAGGGAAAAAAATGATTTTAATTTCTTTTTTTTAACTTTGTCTCCAACTTCTAAGTAAAACACTCATCTCTTGTTGAGTTCAGTTAAGATTGGACTGGCTTTATTGGAGCTCCCTGCTGTGCTTCTGCTGCACTGATGAGAACAGTGCGACTGAACTCCACATGCTGTAAAACCAAAACAGATCAGAGGCTAAAACAGACTTGAATGCCTTTTATACAACTGCTAATGCTTGTAGGCTTCCACTGCAGAAAATATTTAAAAAAACAACATTTTGGATGTTGTGTTTTAGACGACTGTGACACCAGGGAGCTGCTGCCTCTCTCTCCACGTGCCTCGTCTCTAGACCCTTTGGGTAACCTGCTGCCCCAGGCGTCTGACCCAGGGTCAGAGAGGCAGAAGCCAAAAAGGACGGCAGCTGACTACCAGGCCCTCTGGAAGACTGCTATCCACCAGCAGATCCTCCTGCTGCGCATGGAGAAGGAGAATCAGAAACTTGAAGGTGAGTCTAAATCTCCCAACTATGCACAGGAAATATGATGGCCCTGAGCAGAGCCTGGTTCTAGGAATGAAGCCTTTTTGCAGTAAAAAGAAGTTGTATTATTATTTTATTTCTCTGCAGTAACTGGTAGTAGTTATAAACTGTCACATGGCTGCTGATCGAAAGCTTCTCACCTTGGATATTATTGTTAAGATATATTGAGCTGGGAAGATATTTATTACAGTAATAACTTAAAACTCCTGTCTCATTGCTTCACCTGTCACCAGAGTTCCACACTCATTCCGTACCCTCTACTCCGACCCTTAAAGCCTTGTCATTCCTAACGGAAGCTTTATGAGCGTGGACGTGGGTAAAAGAGCTGAAGTTAGCAGCTCGTTACGCTCCTTGATTTTTGTTTCATTTCGAGTGCGGTATTGCCATATTGGTTTGGCATGCTTGAGCAAAGCTACGTTTGGGCTTTGCTGATACAAACGTATGTAGAAGCAGTTGCTGAGCTTACAGTGAAATCTTGAAAGCGTCCTTTATAAAAAGCCAGCAGTGATCGCAGCAGCAGCAGCTCAGAGTTCAGGAAAATAACGGGATGGAAAACACAAGCTTCATTTTTTTTTTTAAATTGAGACAGCTAAAAGCTAATTTTTTATAAAAGTTTATCGTTATTGAAGTTACAGTACTCTTAAAATGCAACCCCCCCATCCCCCAAGATCATAACACATTTATATATATACCCAGATCAAATCATGGACACAAAACAAAATCCACTAATGTGTTGCTGCCAGTGTGAATGACACACAAACGAAGTGCTTTGTGCAGCCTTTATATTCTGAACACCAACACGTCTCTTTCCCTTTGTGTGTTACTATGACATCAATGCTGGTCTGAGGACCTTACTGTGAATAACTATTTAATAGAAGGTAAGCAACATAAAAGGAGCCTTTGGGATAAGAGCAGATTTTTTTGCATGCTTTTGGTGGCTGGTTATTGTGCCGTTCGATTTTAGCTTCTTTTGTTTGCATGTCGACCATACTTTAGGATTTCTTTTATCTTTTGTACTCCTATGTTGTTTTTAAGTTTCTCCATGTCTGTAGCCGCCTGTGTTTATGTGGAAAAGCTTTCCATTGTATCCAGTGATTAAAGGTTGAAGCCGCGAGGCTCTGCATCCACACTTTCTCTCCGACGTGTGACGTCTTTTAATCATCGTCATTCTGTTTTACAAATGCGGAATATTAGGGGCTTATTTCTGAATTGGTGGCCTTTTGGTCCTGTTTTTTTCCCCCTGGTGTGAAGACAGACTCTAAATTGGACTAAATTGAATTCAGTACGAGTCTGTCTCTTAATGGTGTTATATATATATATATATATTCCATTACAGCGAGCCGAGATGAGCTGCACATCCGCAAGATGAAGCTTAACTACCAGGAAGTGAGCCAGTGCTCCAAAGATTCACAGGCTTTGTGGGAGAGAAAATTGACAGCCCCAGGCAGAACGACAGTCCCACAAGACGTGGAAGAAATGTATCGCGCCCTCTGCCAAGGTGAGAGGCGCTAAAAAAAAAAAACCCAGTGGCATGTAAACAGCGCTAAGAATAAACCTGAAACACCCTTCAGGATAAAAACAAACATCATTTCTTTTATTTCTGATGTGGCTCTTTGTTGCACAGGAGTTCCAAAGAGCAGGCGTGGGGAAGTCTGGTTGCTCCTTTCCCATCAGCACCGGCTGCGTCACAGGCTCCCACCACGGCAGCAAGCCCCGGATACCCCCTACCACGACCTGCTCAAACAGCTCACCGCACAGCAGCATGCCATTCTGGTCGATTTAGGTGCGTAACACAAGATACAGAAACAGTTCTACACGCATCGATTTTATCCATGCGCAGTCATGTGAAAAAGAGAGCAACCCATAATTCATGGCCATAGCTTTAGCTGTCAGACAGGTGGCTTCACATTTGACTCTAGAATACTTTGTTTCACTGCAAGATGCCCAGATCCCGTGGCTGCAAAAACGAGCACAAATCATCACCCCTCCACCTCCGTGCTTGACAGTTGGTATGAGATGCTTGTGCCGATATGCTGCGTTTGGTTTTCTCCAAACATGGCGCTGTGCATTATTACCATACCATCTCGACTAGGGGCTCATCTGTTTAAACAGCATTGTTCCAGAAGTCCTGCGGGTTGTTCGGCTGCAGCGTTGTAAATCAACGCTCTCCTGCTGTGTTCGTTTCTCCTGGAAACGGGAAACTTTTTACCAGGCTAACCGAGGCCCGTGGAGTGTGAGATGCAGTTTCTCTGACCGCTGCACGATCTGATCTGAGGGTGAATTTGCTGGAAGCTCCACTCCTGGAAAGACGTGCGGCATTGTGCTAACACACGCCCGAATGCTCTAGTCCAGCAAAGCGCTCACACTCGCTGCTGATCAGTTAATTAGGTGCATTTGATTAGCAGCATCTGGCTGCTACTGGCCTTCTTAATTCCTATGGAAACAGTAAAGGTGTGCTTAGCTTTTAAAATGAGTTTCTTTTTCACATTGCACAGGCTGTTCATGCAGGTTAGAGATTTTAGGGCAGCTTGTTGTAACACCTGTTTGTGAATTGTTATTTTTTCTCCCATTGAAGCTCACAGATGTAAATATCTGTCTCTCTGACCAGGCCGGACCTTTCCCACTCACCAGTACTTCTCAGCGCAGCTCGGTGCGGGGCAGCTCTCCCTCTACAATCTCCTGAAAGCTTACTCTCTGCTGGATACAGAGGTACATACCGTAATCCCCACAGTGCATCGCTTTGTGGCCCCACACTGTCATGATTGTCATGAAATTTGCAGTGCACAGTGTAACCCACCCCCCGCCTTGTTTTTCTGTGCTGCACAGGTTGGCTACTGCCAGGGTGTCAGCTTTGTGGCTGGAGTGCTGCTCCTCCACATGAGTGAAGAACAGGCCTTTGACATGTTGAAGTTCCTCATGTATGACCTCGGCATCAGGCGGCAGTACAGACCTGACATGGTCTCTCTGCAGGTCAGTGCATGGAACGAACAAATTGATAGAAAATAAACCCTTTTTTTTTTCTAGCTGCAATTTCCTGTGTTGTTGCACAATAGTTAATAACTTTACCAGATCATATGCATTCGTGTTCATTTTGGATTGCGGGAATGTCAATAATATTTGAATATGTTACGCTTCGGAGTCACCACTGGCTGTATCAAAACACAACAGTGTGCACAATAATACATGCAAATGTCCCTGTGCTTTAAATTCAAATTTGAAACTGTTACACAGTAACAAGCACGCTGGATTTTTACATTCACTCTGACTGCTGCATAAAGCCTTATGTGGATTTTTCTTTTGTTTTATTAGTTACCAACAGCAAACAGCAGTTAAGTGTCTCCACCTCTTAGTCAAACCACTCCTGCTCTGTTGGTATCAGTTAAACATCATCTGACCTCACTGCAGTTAAAGCATCAGCAGGCGTGGTAATGTTTAATCCACTCAAAGTAACCATTTAGCCAGGCTGTTGCCCCTCAGCTCTCTGTTTCCTGCAGGGTTTACTCTTTCAATCCAAAGTTTGTAAAGTCAGGAGGAGTTTCAACTGCTTTCCCTTCACAGTGAGAGGTAAAGCTATTACTTGTTTTCTTTATAACTGCCAGGAAATTGTAAAACTGAAAACTGTTTAATTTTAGTCCGAGCGAACTTCTGCTTCCCTTTTTCTATCAGCTGTGCTTTTCACTACCACGCTTGCTGAAGTGTACAGATCAGCAAATGTCTGGCCTTGACGCGTGTCTGAACAGGTCTATAAAATAATATTGGTAATGCTTAAAGGAGCTCTGTGTTTGGATGAAAGTTAGTTTGCCAGCTAGCACTTCCTAGATTGCTCTGTGATACTCCGTTAACAGATCCCGACATACCAGTTTGACGCTGCGTGTTTTGACCTGACTTTGTGTAATGTGTGTGTGTGTGTGCAGATTCAGATGTACCAGCTCTCCAGGCTGCTGCACGACTATCACCGCGAACTGTACAATCACTTCGAGGAGCACGAGATCTGC
This sequence comes from Apistogramma diplotaenia, assembly GCA_015052665.1. Classification (NCBI taxonomy): domain Eukaryota; kingdom Metazoa; phylum Chordata; class Actinopteri; order Cichliformes; family Cichlidae; genus Apistogramma; species Apistogramma diplotaenia. The sequence continues at coordinate 34,584 of VOQJ01035948.1, read as the reverse complement.
CCGAGCCTCTACGCAGCACCGTGGTTCCTCACGCTCTTTGCCTCACAATTTCCTCTCAGCTTTGTATCCCGCATCTTTGGTACATATTTGTGTTTATATATATTTATATTAATAGCCTGTTTGTTCGCTCACGCACACGAAAGAGGATATGATCATTTAATTGTCTGCTAATTGTTTGCAGCTTGAGGGAAAACACTGTTGGTTTATGTTTAACTGCCTGTTTCTCGTTTCAGATTTTGTGTTTGTCGAGGGGACTGAGGTGATTTTTAAAGTGGCCCTCTATCTGCTGGGCAGCCATGAGGGGGAGATAGTGGAATGTGACAGCTTTGAGAGCATTGTGGACTATCTGAAAACGACACTCCCCAGCCTCACTCAGACGCAGATGGAGCAGACCATTGCTAAGGTACAGAAGATGTTTTTTGCAATCCCAGATTATTAAACACAGTAGTGCATGTAATACAAGTTTAATGTCGGTGAGAGCGGATGTCTTTTTAATTGTTGGCAAATGTGTTTAGACATGTGATGTTAAATCTATCTTAACATGATGAGAGACTGGTATTTTTTTTTTATGCATAGCATAGATTCATTATATATATTTTTTCCTGGTTTATCTACAATTTCTGTTTTTTCAAAGTCCAGACAAATCCAGACACCAGTTTATGGTCTCCTGGCAACCCCAAGTCCTTGCAGCACCCATCAACCACTAAAGGCTGGTGGTTGCCAGGGGGTCGGCGACTACTCTCATCCTGACTTTAACTACTGTGTCCATGTTCATTCTAAGTCACATGACCTCCACTATATGCTTGTACCTCAGTACTGTTCCCCACAGTGCATGATTTGAAGCTGTTAGTAAGACCAGTTAATTGCTTGTTTTGGTCTTTTTGTGGCATTTTTTTGTGGTTTAACTCTCCATGCAGGCACATTTTTCTTCACCTCACTGTTTCCGTACCATGCTGTGGTTAAAAAAACAAAAAAACAATCACAGATTCAGTGACAGATGTCTGTGGATTGCCAGGTAATGGAGATGGACATCTCAAAGCAGCTGCAAGCGTACGAAGTGGAGTACCACGTTCTGCAGGACGAGATGTTAGATTCCGGGCCGCTGCCTGATGACTCTGAGCGACTTGACAAGCTAGAGAAGACAAATGCACAGCTGAAGAAGCAGAACATGGAGCTGCTGGAAAAACTTCAGGTAAGCAAGAGAAGAAGGTTCAAGATTACATTTAGATTTTCTATGAGACCCCACCCCCTACAAATCAGGTGTTACTTTTACTTAGTGAGACTTGGTGTGACTGCGAAACAAACATTTAATACAGTGTGGAGACTTGCAGTTGTGAAAGCCAGTAGTAGTGCCTAAAACTACCCATAGATGGCACTAAAACACAAGTTAAAGCCACGATGGAACCATGTGGAAGACAAAGGGACTTAAAGCTGCACACTCTGCAGATATCATAAAGTAAAGTCGCACCTGATGGTCTTCATATTTATACACGATAAAGAAATATGCATTTGTTCTCCTACCTGTCTCATCTGATTCACACCTATGGTGCTTCTGTTTCTGTAAGAAATTCAATAATATTGTATTTCACTTTTAAAGCACTTATGTGCTACAGTCTCATTACAAAGTGTCCTGACTTTTAGTTTAGTTCTGAAAATGTGTACACACATGTGTCTGTCCCCGTTTTGTCCAGATGTTAGTCTACGCTTTGGACTGTATATAGTAAAATACAGTGTTTGTGTCCTCCAGGCTGCACGGCAAAAGATTCAGACTCTGGAGACGAGCATGGAGAACTTCCTTTCTCGGGAGAGCAAAATGAAGCACATGATTCGCTCTCTGGAGCAGGAGAGAGCAGCTTACCAGAGAACCATTGAACGCATGCGCTCGTGCCTTCCTCCTGACGCCTTGACAGATGTGGAGATGACCCAGATCAAAACGGGGCCCAATGGGAAAGCCAAAACTGCAGCCAAAAAGCCCTGATTGCAACCAGGGTGCTGGCTGCTGTGGGCACAAGCACAGGCAGATACCGAAATGAACAAATGGAGACTGTGTTTTGTAGAAAGCTGCTGAGCTCCACTGCATTGTTGTACCACTGTACGAGAGCTACACTTTGTTTTTTTCCCTAAATGTGTTTTGTCTGAAGTGGAGATGTGCAGACTGTATAGTGAAATATCGACATGATATTTGTCAGCAGATAATAGCGTTAGTGGGAGGATGGTTTCAACTGTATTAGCAAACAGACTGTTCCCATAGTGCATTTGGAGCCACTGCTCGTCTCATCCATTTCACTGCCAGTTTGAAGGTGATTCAAGATACACGCCACGCTTCACTTCTGAGATCTTTTTGCTTATCACAGGGGAGTTCCTGGATTGACACACGTCTTTTTTTTTTTGAGCACTACCTTCATTCTCAGTAGCACTACAAAAGTAGTGAACAGAAGGTGCCTGTTGGCAAATAATCTTTTGGACCTCAGGGTCAACTTATAGCCATTAGCAGTGTCTTTGATCCTGGAGCGGAGATCACGTTGTTTTTGATGTCCTCGAACCGCGTGTCTGCGATGGAAGCGTGGCCTCAGGCTGTTGACACTGCTTTGTTATATCTCTTTTATTCACTTGAACATTTTGTGAATGTAACTTCTCTCCAAAGATCACAGTGAAAATCCC
>VOQJ01035926.1:3602-17353 GCA_015052665.1 Apistogramma diplotaenia | reverse complement strand
AAAAGCATTTTTAAAGGAAACTGTACTTATTACTAATAAGTAACTAAGAATTAATGCTCTCTCTAGAACAGCATGTCTTTTGCCCTGTCTCTCTCTCCAGCCCCAACCGTTCGCGGCAGATGACTGCCCCTCCCTGAGCCTGGTTCTGCTGGAGGTCTCTTCCTGTTAAAAGGGAGTTTTTCCTTTCCACTGTCGCCAAGTGCTTGCTCATAGGGGGTCGTTTTGATTGTTGGGTTTACTCTGTAATTATTGTAAGGTCTTTACCTTACAATAAAAAGCGCTTTGAGGCGACTGTTTGTTGTGATTTGGTGCTGTATTAATAAAATTAAATTGAATTGAACTGAATTGAATAGGGAGCAGTTAGGAAGCAGCTAGTGCACTGTTCCTATGGTAGTTTGGTTGATTATTCAAACACTCCAGACTTCCTCATCCGAAAAATGACACGTAATTTACTTAACAGTCATCACCGGACCAAGTAAGATTACAAAGATTTTTAACAATACCTCGCTCTTCTCGGGTTCTGATGTCACGTGATGGGCGCTGCGTCCAGGGTTGATTGTAGACTTGAGCTTCTCCAGAACTGAGCGACCTTCCTTCTTCTCTGATTGGCTAGAGGTTATCGGCTTCACCGGATGAGATCTGAAACACAAAGAGGTCAGCACTAGCATTTCCACTCTGGATGCGCATATCTGCTTCGAAATGCTTCTCCAAATCCAGTCATATTATAGCACGGCACGTTCTTTCATTTAAATGGGATGAACACGCACTTCCTAGAGAGGTTTGGCATACCTGAGACCTCACTCGTTAAAGGAAAGATGAGCAATATATATATGGATCAATCTTGAGTCCAGGTGTCCCACTACAGATTCTGGCACCCAAAAACACTTCTTTGATTTCTGGGTCTAGTAAACACCAATGACGCTTCTAACTGCAAATGTACAAAACTTTAAAATTTCAGCAAAATTTAGTTCAAAAATGCACGTTACAATTCTGTTTTACATGGTACTAAACAAGCTGGCATTTACATAATCTTTAGCAGCAAAGCTAGCTACGCAAAGGCAGAACTGTGGGAAAGCAAGAAAAAAAATCAATAAATACCAATAAAAAATAGGCAACAACAAACTGAAACATGAGATGAAGAACATAAATGTGCAGCAGAGCCAAGAACAATGCATCAGTGATCATCCAACCACTTGGATGAAAAGGCAGAACTTATAAAGGCCAATGCATTCAACAGTAAGCAAGCCAGACCAGCAGGAAACAAAACTATCAGAGCAACCAAAAAGATTTAAAAGAAACATCCCAATTATATATTTAGTTGTGTGTGTGCAAGTCATGTCTACTGTCACGTCTTCTAATTTAGTACACAGGTGATGTCCTAGTGTGGATTCTCACCTGCTCTCCTGATGGGGCAGGTTGCTAGCTGGCTGTGTCTCCCCAGGCAAAAGTGAGTGCCGTGCAGCGACCAGGGGCTGGTCAGTGGTGGAGGTGGTAGAGTAGGAGGAGGTGTAGGGGGCCACAGCCAGCGTAGTGCTGGCTCCAGCACTTGGCCCCGTGCTTGAGGAATGTATGGGCGGACAGCAGAGAGGGGTATCAGCTGACAGGGAGAGTGCAGAAAAGATGGAGGGAGAAAAGGAGGATTCTTGCAAAGATTGCCCAATCTTTGCCTCTGAAGGGGTTCTCGAGCTTGGTGCTACTTTTGCGTGGAGGTCTTTAAAACTGATCTCAGAAAGTTTTTCCATCGCGCAGTTTTCCGTAACACACACTGCTGCGTTTTCCTTAAGAGACAGATCTGATGTTACGCTAGACTCCCTGTGACACGTTCGGTCATTATTGGTGCTACAATCGAGCAAATTCCCCTGTTTATCTAACGACAGCGAGGACGAAAGAACTGATTTCGAAGGCTGATATGATGACGGTCCTTCGCTGACTTCTGAAATGTTTTGCACGAGGCGTAAAAACTGTTCAAACTCTCTGTCTCCACTTTTGCTTTGGCTGTTTGGGCTGTCGCTGCTGCTCTGTCGGGACACCCCCTTCGGTCTAAAACGTGCACTGACTACCCCTGAAAACGACTCCGTCTGGTTAGGATCGCCTAACTCGGCTTGATTATTGCAATTTTCATCCAAGTCCTTTAGTGTCTTGTTAAAATCATCATCATCGTTTCGTTTATCTCCTCTGCATTCAACAGCTGGTGAATTGCATGTCTGATTTCGTGACATCAGAGCAGCAATCTCTCGGCTGCTTACCTTGGAGCGACCGAGCGCTGTTACGCTGTTCAGTTCACTTCGATAATCACAGTAATTGTCTTGGCAGACTGGAGCGACTTTGCACAGCTTATTGGACGATATTTCAAATGAAGAGTTCATCTCAGGGATGTAAGTGTCCTTCAAGGTAAAAATTTCTTTAGGTGTTGTTTCCAAATGGTAGATGGCCACCTGTGAATTTTCAGGCGACTGCAGTAAAGACCCGCTGAAGCCGTCGATGCTTTTGAGAGTGTCGGCGGCCTCCGACTGAGAAGATCCATCAGAGTCAATAAAACCAAAGTCTGAATTATTCACATTCATGTTCAGATCTCCTAAAGTTAGCGAGAAAGAGATGTTATTGTTGGTGCATGTAGTTTCAGGCAGGTTGGTCTCCGGTGTCTCCTCTCCTGGAGCGGGTGAAATATCTAGCACTTTTACATCTGTGTGGGAGAGAGCAGTAGGTGACATTTTCAAAAGATCTGTAACAGATAGCTCACTATCAAGAAGCATTTTAGGCCCTGAGCTCTTAGATGTGATCCTAATTCCAGCAGCGTCCTCGGCGCTAAGTGATAAACGATGGCTGTTTACTTTGCATTGTCCATAATTTCTTCTGCACACGCGTCCATACAAGTCTTGCTCAAACAACATCCCTCCCCAGCAATCTGCCTCGTCTTCCAGAGGTTCATATTTGAACTTTTTGAGCTTGTCCTCTGGCGTGACCCCCGGAGAAGTAACGTTCGTGCCGGACTGGGAGTTCACACCGAGTGCCTCGGCGGTCTCGCCGCTCGTGTGTGGGTCAGGAGGTACGTTGTTTCTTTTGCATTCTGCTTCTCTTCCACGCTGAAGGGAGGCCACACCGGTCTGAGAGAGGAGGTAGGCTTCTTTATGAACAGCTAGCTCCTGACCTCTGTGCAGCCAGCCGTCAGAATAAATCTCATTCACCGGTGTTCTTAAAAGCCTCCTTGGAGGCAAAGGTGGAGGCTTCTCGTTACGTGTTTGCAGTTCTTCTGCGTAGTTATTAGCCAGGCGGTAACTACGTTTACGAGATGAAGCCGGACTGGTCGTCGACTGTTTTTGGGGAAGACGAACTTGAGGTGAATTGAGCCTGCTAGAGGCAAAGGCATCAAACGAATCATCCCATTCTCCTGCACTCTCTGACCTGGAGCAAGGAGCGGAGTGATTAGGGGAATTGGGTGCGGCCGCTTTGGGTGACAACGCAGGAAGCGATATCTGCCTAGCTACGGGCCTGGGGCGCTCCCGCTTTATGGAAGCCGCATTTGTAGCACTAACTTCGTGAGGAGCACCGGGTGTGCAAGGCTGAGCAGGCAGAGTGGTGTAATGAAAGGGGGACGAGCCGGCAGAGGAGCAAAGTTCAAAAGCAGGTGACTTCTGCAACTCTTCTGCTACGAGCTCCTCAAAAAAGGGATTGCGCTGCATGTGCGGGAGGAAAGGGTTGGAAGGGGAGATGGGGGCTGAGGAGGGGGAGGTTGAAGGGGTGAAGAGATTGATGTGACTGCAGTCGTCAGGTGAGACATGACCGGAGGGAGAGGAAGAGGGAGAGGAGCACTGAGGAGGAAGAGGGGAACGAGGAGGGAGGGGAGGGGGTACGTCTGAGCTGCTTTCTACCTTAGGAGAAACTTCCAGCCTGTGAAGGAAATAGGGCACAATAGTCCTCTTAGTTAATGATGTGCCAGGTTACCAGACGCGGAACATTGTTCTTACAAAAAACAGAAACGATAACACGGATGCAAGCTGATATGCCTCAACAAAAAAGAGGGACATTTCCGCTCAACTTCAGTCTTTAAAACTTCACAAGATACAAAACGAGCCGCATGATAGACTTATGGACAGAGGAACATAAAACAAAGAAGCAAAGCACATTTGCAAAGTAATCAAGCAACAAAAAGTAACTGAAACACTTAGCCATTCAAGCACCAACCGCACTGGCAGCTATTCTGCTGGGTGAGCTCATACCAACATGGAATGATATTCTTCACATCCTTTCTCAAAACCACTCACAAGCAGGAGCACACTCTGGTAGAGAGATTGGCAGGGCAGGAGTGCCGTTTGTGGAAAAAATATAGTATGAGGTGATGACACAGCATGGTTGTAAGATGGAGAAAATTAGGATTTAAATCAATTCCATTTTCACATGAGCAGGCAGAAGAGTGAAACACTGAACCCGGGACACCCAAATGAGTACAGGCCTCGCATGTGCCTGCGTCATCAAACTGTCTGAAGCTCAAAGGCAAAGTTGTAAATGAGCCCAACTCACCTCGGTTTGTTCTGGGAGTCACTGGAGCCAAACCAGCCTCTGAGCCTTCCCTCGGATGTGGAACCAGCATGGCTGAGGTCTGACTTAGATGGGAGAGAATCGCTCCTCCCTCCAGAGAATAACGTCTTTCTTAGCTTCCTGCCTTTGTCAGCTGATTCAGCGGCTGAGGAGACAACTGGCGTGGCTGTCTGCCCAGGGCAACCCGCTATCTGAGCTTCCTGAATGGAAGCAGACGATGCCTGAGCATCTTTTTCTTCATCCTTCTCCTCTTTCTTCAGTTTGTCAAAGGACCAGCGGCGGCCCTCTGCAAAGGAAGCTTTGTCCTCACTTCTTTTGGTGAGATTCTGCAGTGAGCGAGACAGCGGGGAGCACTTCTCCAGCAGAACCAGTTTGGACGAGAGTGCTCCAGAGCTCTTTGGAGTTGACGGCTCAGAGTCATACACATGGCTTCCATTTATGCACAAGGACGACTGGGACTGAGTCATGGTCTGTCCCTTGAGTGACTCGACTGCAGGATTGGGTCGAGGGAAGGCTGTTGTGATCTTGCTAGCTTCGTCACTGAAGGCGCGCTTGTGAGTGAGAACTTTCGTGGTATGCTGACTGGTGAGCACTGTTGTAAAGACGGGAAAAACGTGTTAATAAAAATAAACACAGGTAAAGCTTAGAAATATTACTGAATATTCATTTATTTATTTTTTTTACTTTAAAGGAATAATATTTGATTTTTGCCACTAGGGGCAGGAGAGATCACACTATCACAATTGATGTGATGCAGCAGAGAAAAATCCCTGGTAAATGCTTTTATGATTGAAGAGGGTTTAACAAGAGTATTGTGGTAACTGTTCAGGAATTACAGCCAATTTTATACAAAAGCTCCCATTTAAGAGGCCCAGAAGTAATTAGACAATTGACTGACTAGCAGTTTCATGGCCAGTTGAGGCCAGTCCCCTTGTTATTCCAGGACCAATTAAGAAAATCAAAGATCTGGGGTTCATTCCAAGTGCTGAATGTGTATTTGCTCTCCTTTCACTGGAACGCTCGACATGAAATCAAAAGATGTGGAGGAGATCCTCATTAGGCTGAAAACCTCAGATAAAACTATCAGAGAGGAAGCAAAGAATTTAGGATTAACCGACTCAACAATCTGGTGCATTCTTAAAAAGAATGAATAATGTTCAACTCAACGACGCCAAAAGGCCTGAAAGACCACATGAACTAAAATCACTTCCTTGGTTATGAAAGGTATAGAGAAGAAAAGATGCAACTCATGATCCAAAGCATTCAAAATTATCTATCAAACATGGTGGAGGCCACGTGGAGCTGGGTCACTAGTGTTTATTGATGATGTGGCTGCTAGAAGTGGCGGGATGAATTGTGAAGTGTACAGGGCTATAATCTCTGCTCAGATTCAAACGCTGCAAAACTGATTGGACAGCGTTTCACATTCTGCAAGAACAGCGCAAGAGTTTCTCAAGGCTAATAATTGAAATATTCTTCAGTGGCCAAGCCAGTCACCTGATCTCAGCCCAACAGAGCAGGCTTTTCAGTCATTAGATGCAAAGAGACTCACAAATAAGCAGTAAGTGAAGGAGGCTGCAGTAAAAGCACAACAGAGAATCTCAAGGGAGGAAATGCAGCATCTGCACAGGTACAGCGCTTAAGGTAGCGAATGACTGCAAAGGATTTTCATCCAATTATTAAAAACAATCCTTATATTTAAGATTATGTTAGTTTGTACAATTAATTTTGAACCTCTGAAAATGGGGGACTCCATATTAAAAAAATCTATCTAATGGTCCAGATACCTATGGATATCAGGTATTACTGATATACAGCTGATACTGGTGCTTATATAGCTGGAATTGCCTTTGAGACTAGCCAACAAATATATTTTCTTTTCTTTTCAGTTTGCACATTTTGGGCTGCATCAACTCATATATATATATATAAACAGTCTGTTCAGTGTTTTTCTGAGCTTTTTACCAAACAACAGCGGCATGTATGAGGGGAGATAAAGATTACTGAGGTGTGTGATCAGATCAGAAGGTGACTGGAAACAATATCAAAACCTGATGCATCACATCTCATGACCAATGCACTTAAGTCTAAACAAAACCCACACTCATTACTCATGCTGCATGTTGTCTAATTAGAACGTTTTGACATGAATTTATTCAGTAAAAACATCAGTTTTAACAATGTTAAAGGGGGTGGTCTTTATTTAGCACGGTGGCTAATCCACTATAAAAGAGAAAAAAATATACTTTTGTTCTTTAGTTCTGTTTTGCACTTGGATTAATTCAAAACCTACCTTTTTTTGCTAAATGTGTCTCCCCATAGTGGGAGTCGACTCTCACTTTGCTAGTGTAGATGGGGGAGCTAGGAGGGTCTGACAGCAGATCCAGACTGGGTGGAGGGCCGAGGTTATCGCTGGCCATGGAAGACAAACTACTCTCTGAAGCCAGAGAGGAACACGATCTGGTGTCAGATGATTTCCGCAGCTTGCCTTTGAAGAAATCCTTCACCTTGCTCCTCTTCTCCTCTACTACCTCCACATCATGCGACTCCACCACCCCGATACTCTCCTCTCCAAATGGCTGCCCCAGGGATCCCGAAAGGGCAGCGTAGCGGCCTGGCACGATGGCCGACGAGGACTCCATGTCCCCCCTCTTCCTCCCTGTGACGCGATCCTTGAGCTTGCCAAATGCAGAGCGAGGTTTGTCCTTCATGGTGAGGTCGAACATGCTGGCTGTCATGTTGTTGCGGGTGAACTGGACGGTTATCTGGAGTTCACCGCGTTCCTTCTCCTTTCTTCCCGCCTTAGAGTTGAGCTTGAACCATCTGCAACAAAATCAGCAACAATAAAAGTCAACGATTTCCCTCAGGGAAAACTTTGGATATATTACATAACCTGAAAAATACCGTTCAGGACATTCTGTTAAAACTGCCTGTGACAAATAGTTTCACAAGCCTGGGAGCAGGAAATCACAACCCAAATTCCTTGAGGTCCACCCACCTGCACCTGGTGTGCATGTATTGACAAAAAGACATTGACAATATGAGAAGCAAACTAATAAAAATCCTCCCTCTGTTCCTGCCTTCTAAATCTCCAGAGTTGACCAGAGAAAAAGGTTCCAGAGCCAAAACTAACAGCAGGAATCCAGCATGAGGGAGAGAAGGCGCAATCAAAGCCAGATGTGTTGTACTGTTTTACTCCGTTCTGCTCCTCGGTATTGACAGTGGAAGTGTTTCACATGAAAGCAGCGAGTCCGGTCACGCCACCTGCAGCATAGCTGAGCTCTTGAATTGCAGAATATAAAAAAACAGAGGTCAGTCACAACTGGAGATCAACATTTTTTACTTTTCCGCGAGTCTTTTGTGACATCCACTCAGCAGAACAGCAGGCAGCAGGCTTCTTCTGCTCATGTGCTTTCATCTGAAGTTAAACCAAAGTGTAAGTGTGTGTGGAGGGAGGGAGTCCATTAAATATCCTGAAATTATATAAATTATATAATATTGTGGGGTTTTCTTTCCTTCAGATGCATTACTGGGACCCAAAAAGTAAAGATAAACAGCATTTGTATTATTTATTTAGATTGATTTTTCCAGAAACTCGGGTTCTTTAGCTTGGCCAGCTAAGCCGGTGGGTTTTGATCATGAAAAAATTAATTTACTGCAACACGTTTCACTTAAAGGAACTGTGGCCTCCTGCTGCCAACACTCTGATGGCCTTCCACCTTCAGCTGGTTCTTATCTTATCATGTAGATACGAGTTAATGGGTTTCTAGATGGAGATAAATATTGTGGGAACCCATCTGCATGTCATGATTTTATTCACGAGTCCAAAGAAGGCCACTGCGCTGAGAAAATGCATTCTCATCATGTTTTCTTTGAAACACTGTGGGATAAAGATGGAGACCCTCTGGCTACAATGCATCTCTGTGAAAACTGCGTCTCATCTCGTGGATCTGCGGTGCATTGTGGGAACTGCTGCTGCTGCTGCTGGCCCGTCTCTGTATCAGGATATCGGGCCAGAGGAGCAAGCATTTAATGAGTTTTAGAGCCTTGGCAGCTTTCTAACATCTTCGTCATCCTGCAAAACAGCATATTTGATTTCACTGCTTAAGTCTCCCGTGGAAGGGGCTGCTGCATTTTGGGTTGTAATGTAGCACATGACAGATAATCACTACTGCATGAGGTGGAAATTATCCCCCGATATCCTCCACGAATTACATCCTTTTAGCGGAGACCTACTTAAGAAAGTTGCACGTCATTCTCCTGGGAAATTAATTTCATCTAACCTCGTCATAGTCTGACATAAAAACATGACACATCACTTCTCCCACTCACGTGAAAATAAATATTTAAAAAAAAAACGTTTGGCATGCAAGCTGCACTAATTAAAAGCCAACCTACTCATCTCTTGGACACACTCCATCCTGAAATATCTTATCAAGAGGTATAATGGTTTGACCGAGAAACACATCCAGTCCGATAAGCACCCGATGCATGACCGTGAGGACCAGGTCCCCGCTCCCCGGGGGGTAGGCGCTCCGGCCGCCGTCCTCTAGGATCCCGGGGAGCAGCTCGAAGCAGCACTCCTCGTTCCACACGGGCACCGCCGCCTTCTCCACGAGGCCCGTGGTGTACTTTTCCTTCCCCACCTGGATGATCGTATAGAGGTAGCGGCTTCCATGCTTGCCCTTGGTTCGCAGTCCCCTTGCGCGGAGGACGGTGACATTCACATGAGTGGGCACCCATCTCTGATCATCGTCCAGATCTATCAGTGACATCATCTTGCACCGCTAGGTGTCCGACAATAGTCCTAATTTCACTTGGTGGCGCGTCTCTTATCGGTCGATTAGGAGATCATCCCCCTTTAGGTTGCGCTGGAGTTTCCGTGCTGCGCAAAAAACCTCTGCAGAATATCTCTAAAGTCGGCCGAGCCTCTGAGGGTTTACCCGAGGTCAGCTTCCAGACAGCAGCCTCGGCTTATGCTCAACTTCCAGCTCTGCATGCTACCCTAATGCAACGAAGCGCAAATGCCGTTAGGTGAGCTGCGTGCTGAAATCATCCGCGCTCCGTTCACGTTGCATCAGTTAGTTTACTGTCCAAAATCTGCCCAGCGTTCACGGCCCGCCCTCCTCCACGGGCCCGCAGACAGTCACGGAGAGATGCCGCAGAATTAAAGAGAAACACCCAACAAAGCTTTATCAGATCCGCTGCTCAGACCGGCTGTTCGTGCAAAGGAAAGCTCCAGCAGCTTTGTTTATGAAGCGCAAAATGGACTCGCTTAAGTTTGTGGGCGGATTCTTCTGTTAAAGACAAATATTTTCCAGCTCATCCTGTTTATTCTTTGTTGTCGTGAGTTCTCCTATTGTTTCCAGCCAGTCTTCAGTCCTAATTTATTATTGGTACGAGAAAAAAATAAATAAATATAAATATATATATATATATATATAGAAATATATATATATATATATATAAAATAATCGGGTTATGTAAATGACAAGTGAAAACTGATCGGTTTAGATTTTTTTTAACCATTTATACCCTGATCAGTCTTTTTTTTTATTATTGAAACATTTTGATGCATAGCCGTCCCTTCTAATGGGCAGGCTTGTATGATACATCAATTCAAATATTACAATAGAGACATTTTTGATATCAGCTGAAAAACAAACTTTACTGACATTATCCTTGTAACTGCAGTGCCATCTTGAGGATTTCAGTGCCAGCTCAGTCAGCTCATAGAAAATAAGCTATGCGATATGTGCATGTCACAGACGTTATTTGCAGTGTGTATGGAGAAGTTTATCCTGCATCCTGTTACTTCCGCCTAAGTTAATTGGATATCTGAGTTACATTGTTTAATTGTTGGATACATTTTCGTGCTGTTATCCAGATGAAGTTGCTGAACTAAATCTTAAGTACTGTCAGAAAATTTCCAGGGAGGTGAGTTACGTGCCGACTGGCGAAAATAGCTTTTTTTGCCTCTGCAACACTTTATGAAAGTGTGGTATTTTATTCTGATACTGTATAGATGGTATATTAGGAGTAGTAAATTGCCTAGTAACCACCTAACAACGGACTAAACTGCACCAATAAGCTTCTAAAGAGATTAACTTGATATTGAGCAGAATTCATGTTAAAATGAATTGCCTTTAGATTCTTACATAGACTATCAATTAATCATTATCAATTAATCACATATAGGTTTTGCTGTATATAAAAATAAACCAACCCAAATTTATCTTCTATTTAGTCAAATTAAAAATATATTTTTTCTTAAATTAGTTGCATTTAAGTACATCATGTTAGTAGCAATCCTGCATAAAGTGATTTTTTTTAAATCTTCCAGCCAAATTATTTTTATAGGGTCCCATAAGTTCTACAATTTTAGTGCAGTATCTGAATAATGCACTTTTTGTTCTACTAGATGAAGTAATCTGAATGTAGCATGTTTCTATTATTGGTCCACAGTTGCTGATAGTTTCATCTGATATAATTCTTTTGCACAGGTGAAATCTGAACCAGTAAAAATTAAAAGTATCCCGATTAACAAATTTCACTCTCTCCAACCCCCATGCTGTACCTCTGTAGTACACAGGGTCTCAAGGTTTTGATGAGTTTGGGGTCACGTGTGAAAAAATGCACAAGTCAAACACCTCTAATTTATGCACTTAAATGCACTTTTGGACAGAAGTTAGAATTGAAGAGGAATGCTCTCTTAGTCTCATTATGTGATGCTGTAGGACAGCAGTATAGTGCAGCGGCATGGAGATCCTACTGTGCACAAAGGACCATCATTGGCAAGTGGGCCACACTTCCAGCATGCAGATAGACATGCAGACAGATAGATATGCAGATAGATAGATAAAAATAATAATAATCAGGTCTTATTTTATTTATTATAAATAAAAAACATCAAACTAGATTTGTAAAAACCCAAATGATGTTCACAGTGTTGATAACAGCCACTTTGAGGGTAAAGGAGTAAATACAAACCAACGCTCACATTCAGAACAGCAACACAACAACAGAATCCGACTGTTTTAAGGTTTCTGTGGCACTTTTCTACTTGGCTTTTTAAGGAGGGAGACGTGGTATTTCAAAGACACCTCACACAATAACTGTACTTTATATTACACATTTACACAGCACTGTCTATCTGGCGGACTGACCTAAGAAATCTGGTACATTCAAACATAGAAAACAGTGCGATGAAGTGACGTCAACGAGCATCAAATAAAGACAAAAATGGTTCAATCCTGCGTGGATTTCTCACTGTGGGATTGCTTTGCCTACAGCGAGAAGCTTAAAGGTGCAAATTAGAGTTGGAGAAAAAGAAGAAGTGCTCAGTTTTTTTTGTTTCTTTCCTCTTAGGTCGACTTTAGGCTGGCACACAAACAAAACGCGTTACAGGATTTCGGACACACACCGTTAACTCTTTACACTGCGGCAGTCTCCCAACAAATTTAAGGCATTATTATATGGCAGCTGCCTTAAACCAAAACACTTGATCCATCCCAACACAAAAAGGCTTCTTTGAGTGCTGCAACACCATAATAAAATACATTTTTACAGCCATTTTTTTAGAGTGCAAAAAAGCAAAGGGGGAAAAAAATGCAACATTCAAATAAAAAAGTGCCTGTATAGCATTTTCTAGGCTTCTTAAATCTGCAATTCACTAATTACAAGTTGTTTATTACTGTAATAATTGTCTAATTAATTTTAAAGTTGGCAATAATCTTTAATTTTGCAGGTAATCTGTAATTTTCTTCCTAACATGACCTTTAGGAGCAACGCAGTATTGACCGAAACATCTTCCAACCAAAGGATTTTAAAAAGTTTCATAAACTTTTTTTTTCCCTTTTAAATGCACTTTTATTTTCATAAAGTACGACTCGGTGCATCAGAATCAACTCAAATGAGGAAAAGCAGGAAGGTGCAAAGTACAAAAGTATAAGTGACAAAACGTGACTTTCTCAGAGGCACTCCTGTTGAAGGGCTGCAGTAAAGGTGCGTCACCAGAGAACGAAAAAACAACACAAACGATGAAGTGCTACTTTTCATGGTAAAGGTTATAAAAGTGAAATGGCAGTGGCGCATATAGCAAGTCTCTAATTGGGTCATTAACATATGTAACCTCCACATGACCTCTAAATATGTAAATTGTAAGTTGAAGTAACTCCTTTCCACTGACTCTTCAAACCATAAAAAGGAGCATATGGAAGACTCAAACTGTTCAATTTAAAACCTTTAAGAGTCAAATTTTGACGAAATAAAAAGATTTAGGTATAAAAAAATGGGGAAAACTATAAAACTATCTGAAAACAGGACTATATTCTCTAAGATAAACATCATCTGGAATGTTTTCCTCACTGTGTAGTGACAGGATAAGGTCAGCGTTTTGGGATATGTTGTTGTACAGCTACATTTCAGGCATTTGTCTTTAATTTCTCCTTCGACTTCAATCCGACTGGCCGTTCTGGCAGCCTTTTAAATACAATTCATCCTGCGAAAGGTGTCCGTCAAAGCCGTCCATGTAGAGGCTGCTGGTGCTGCTGCCGCTGCTGCCCAGAAAGGTGCCGACCGCTCGGCCCTGACGAGCGTGACCGACGGCGTCGCTGAACACTTTGTTGATCTGCTCCTCCGAGGGCATCCACCAGTCTGGGTTTGAGGCACAGTGCATCCGGATAAACTCTGGCAAGATTGTGAATTAGGTGAGTTACGGTGTTCAAACAAATTTTAACCGCAAATATTCAGAGACTGTTTCAAGTCACACAATATCAAAATCTCAAAACAAACATTACAACAAGAGCAGTCTGAGGCTGCGATGTGATGTAAATTGTCCAATTTCGTCCTGCGCCTACATTGGCTCCAACCTTGAGCCAAGCTCCGCCTTTGGTGAAATATTCATGCAAATCCATCCATAACCTTTTCAGTAATCCTGCTAACGAAAACACAAACAAACCAATCACATAACCTCCTTGGCACTGCTAAGACACAAGTATTAAATGAGCCAGCGAGTACTGATGTTTAGTCTCTCATTTACGTCTGTTCTTTTCTTCAGGCTTTCTTTCTTTTTGCTGGAATTTATTAAAATCTCACTCCAGCCCGTTGATGCGTACGCAGAGAGTGATCAGAGTTCAGAATGTTTTTTCAGGTGAAAATGTAACAAAAAAAAAAAAAAAAAAAAAAAAACAAAAAGGGAACAAAAAACCAAAAAA